>CAUYLG010068786.1:0-122297 GCA_963573385.1 Cacajao melanocephalus | reverse complement strand
ACATCCTCTCCAGGATCTGTTGTCTCCAGATTTTTTAATGAATGCCATTCTAACTGGCATGAGATGGTATCTCAATGTGGTTTTGATGTGCATTTCTCTAATGACCAGTGATGATGAGCATTTTTTCATATGTTTGTTGGCTGCATAAATGTCTTATTTTGTAAAGTGTCTGTTCATATCCTTTGCCCACTTTTTTTGGGGGGTTGTGTGTTTTCTTCCTGTAAATCTGCTTTAGTTTTTTGTAGATTCTGGATATTAGCCCTTTGTCTGATGGGTAGATTGCAAACATTTTTCCCTATTCTGTTGGTTGCCAGTTCACTCTAATGATTGTTTCTTTTGCTGTGCAGAAACTCTTAAGTTTGATTATGTCCTGTTTGTCTATTTTGGCTTCTGTTGCCATTGTTTTTGGTGTTTTAGTCATGAAGTCCTTGCCTATGCCTATGTCCTGAATGGTATTGCCTAGGTTTTCTTCTAGGGTTTTTATGGTGTTAGGTCTTATGTTTAAATCTTCAATCAATTTGGAGTTAATTTTAGTGTAAGGTGTAAGGAAGGGGTCCAGTTTCAGCTTTCTGCACATGGCTAGCCAGTTTTCCCGACACTATTTATTGAACAGGGAATCCTTTCCCCATTGCATGTTTTTGTTAGTTTTGCCAAAGATCCAGATGGTTGTAGATGTGTGGCATTGCTTCCGGGACCTCTGTTCTGTTCCATTGGTATATATCTCTGTTTTGGTACCAGTACCATGCTGTTTTGATCACTGTAGCCTTGTAGTGTAATTTGAAGTCAGGTAGCATGATGCCTCCAGCTTTGTTCTTTTTGCTTAGGATTGTCTTGGCTATGTGGGCTTTCTATTATTATTATTACTATTATTATTATTTGTTGTTGTTGTTTACAGGCATCAAGTTTCACCTCTGGATCCCAATTAATGTAACTCAAAAGCATCTGTTGAAGGTTTCAACAATGCAAATTTGGACCTCCCTATAGAAATGCAATTGTCCCTTGGTAATGCGATGGGCAGACTCAGAACCTAGCAATTTCTAGGTGAATAAAAAGAAGGAGGGTTGAGAAGACACTCCAAGGAAAGGGAGCTGCACAGGCAGAGGCGCTTTTGTGAAAGCCTGATATTGTTAAATGCTGAATGGAATCACTCATCCATTTGTTCACCCATTCACCCACCCATCTATCTACCCATCCATGCATTCAACCACCTACCCATCCACCATTCCATCCACCCATCCATTCATCAATCCAAACACCCACCCACCCATTTATCCATTCACTCACTTACCCACCCACCTGCCCATCCACCATTCTATCTACTCATCGATTCATCCATCCACATACCCACCCACCCATTTATCCATTCACTCACCCACCCACCTGCCTGCCCATCCACCATTCTTTTCACCCATCCATCCATCCATCCACACACCCACCCACCTTTTCATCCATTCACTCACCCACCCACCTGCCCATCCTCCATTCCGTCTATCCATCCATTCATCCATCCAAACACTCACGCCCTCATTCATCCATTCACTCACCCACCATCTGCCCATCCACCATTCCATCTACCCATCCATTCATCCATTCACACAGACACACACACACACCCATTTATCCATTCACTCACCTACCAATCCACCCATTCATCTATCCATTTGTGTAAACAGCATTCATTCAGTGTATCATGATTAGAAGTCACCTAGTCATATGCCCCTCATTTAATTCTCACAGTGATTCTCCAAGAACTATTATTACTTTCTTTGGACATGTGCAGAAGTTGAGGCACAGTAACTCATTGAGGGTCACATGACTCCAACTAGCAGCCCTAGGATTTGAACTATCAGGCTCATGGACCACCCCATACCAGTGATTGGGGCTGTTCTCTTCTTCCTTTGAGTACAACTCGGCATTTCCAAATGGAAAACAGAAGTGGGTGATGCTTCCATCACTTGTGTGATAATGGCCTCAGAGTATGACATCATTGCCCCCTGAAGAGTGCTGGAGAGCCCCCCAAGCCTGGGAGTTTCCTTCCTAGGGAGGTGGGATTTGGAACTGGCATGGCCTCAGGGGCCCTACCTGCATTGGAATCCTGGGAGGTCAATTTTGAGGCTGAACTCAGGGCCTTTTCCTGGAAGAAGCATGTCCCACCCGTCAGAGTCTTGAGTAGTCATGTCTGGAAACAGAACCGCATTTCCTGTGTTTACCAAATGTAAGATGAGCAAAGACCTAGGTCACCCTGTGTGCCTGGGCATATTCCAAGGGACCAACCATCTCAGAAGTAATTTAGGGGTGGTAATGGAGAATTCAAGGTGAAGGTGCTGGGGTAGGGGCCAAATCAGAGGCACCTTTGGGAGCAATTGTGACTGACAATCTAAAATGATGGAAGGCAGGTAGAGAATGCTGCTGCCCTCTACTCATTTAGGGAAGTGAGGAAGGAGGCTCACTATTAATGGGATTAAGTCCAAGACTGGAGTTCAAGTTCTGCAGGGCCTGAATGTTCTATAATGAGAGTAAGACCAACCACCATCATCATCACTGTCACTGTCACCACCATCATCATCATCATTGCCACCATCACCATCATCACCATCACACCACCAGCAGCACTACCATCACTATCATTATTACCAGCACTACCACCATTACCATTACCATCACCACCACCACCACCACCAGCATCACTACCATCATTATCATTATTACCACCCTACCACCGCCACCATCACCACCACCACCATCATCACCATCTCCACCACCATCATCACCATCACCATGACATCACCATCATCAACACCACCATCATCATCACCACCACATCACCGTCATCAACACCATCATCAACACCATCATCACCATCACCACCACATCACCATCATTACTATCACCATCATCAACACTATCATCACCATCACTACTACCATCACCATCACCATTATCACCACCACCATCACCATCACTATCATCATTATCATTACTACCACCACTACCATCATCACCATCACCATTATCACTATCACCACCACCACCATCATCACGATCACTACCATCACTATCATTACCAGCACTACCACCATCACCATCACCACCACCACCATCACTACCATCATTATCATTATTACCACCACCACCATCATCACCATCACCATTATCACTATCACCACCATTGCCATCACCACCATCACTACCATCACTCTCATTACCAGCACTACCACCATCACTATCACCATCACCACCACTATCACCATCACTACCATCATTATCATTATTACCACCACCATCACCACCACCACCATCATCACCATCACCATTATCACTATCACCACCATCGCCATCACCACCATCACTACCATCACTCTCATTACCAGCACTACCACCATCACTATCATCATCACCACCACTATCACCATCACTACCATCATTATCATTATTACCACCACCACCACCACCACCATCATCACCATCACCATTATCACTATCACCACCACCACCATCACCACCATCACTATATGATTACCAGCACTACCACCATCACCACCATCATTATCATTATTACCACCACCACCATTACCATCACCACCACCATCATCATCATCACCACCACCACCACCACCACCACCATCACCACCACCATCACCATCACCACCACCAACATCACCATCACCATCACCATCACCACCACCATCACCACCACCACCACCACCATCACCACCACCATCATCACCACCACCACCACCAGCATCATCACCATCACTAACATTATCACCACCACCATTAATATCAACTTCATAAAAACAACAGTGGCTTCTGCTGTTGCTGGAGTAACTTTTAAGGGTTAAGCATGTGGCACAGTTTATCTCTCTCTGAGGCAGGGGTTCCATCACCCCCACTGCATTAACAGGGAAACTGAGGCTTCCAGAGTTGAGTAACTTTTCCCAAGTCATGTGGCTGGTGAAGGGTGCAGCCTGGACCAAAGCAGGGGCTGTCTGAACCCAAGCATCTCAACCACTGGGTTGCATGCTAGGGCTTGACAGACCCAGGCTTGTGAATTCCATCAACAGATTGAGAAATTGAGGCTGGGAAGTGGGTATTGCCTGCCCAGCTTCTGTCTGAGTAGATGGCAAGGAGTGAGGCTTGTTCATCTCTGTGGGTGGTTTTTCACTTCCCTATACCCTTTTTAGTCTGAGTCATTGATTAGCCCCCTCTTTTTCCTTGTGTGAGTAGGGCTAACACAGGCTGGTCTGTGCTCATGCAATCCAAGTTCCTGGATTAGGGCATTGTTGGGGACCGAGAGGCAGGATACCCTGCTGGAGTTCAGACCCACCTTAGGTGAGTCCCTGGTGTGCAGCCACCTGCTCTGTAAAATGATGAGGGTTAGACTAGAGAACACAGGGCCTAGCCCTGGCCCACAGCAGGTGCCTAGGAAACAGCTGCTGCCTCCTCCTGTCCCTGGCCTTCACCACACCCTCATCCATGCAGGGCTTCCCCAGGGCCAAATCTCCTAAGCCAGTGGCAGGTCAGGGCGTCTTCATACCAGAAGGCAATAACATAATGATAAAAAAAATGTAATGGAAAGCGTACTTTGGATAAATTACTATGTGCTAATAAGGGCTGGTTCAATCCATTTCACAGGTGGGGACATTGTGGCTCAGAAATGTTTAAGTTTCCCAAAGCTGCCCAGCAGTGGGTAAAAAGTCTGTATTCCTTTAAGAATCTGCCTCTGCCCTCTCTAGGCTGTCCTTCTACGCCATCCTTGGTGGTCTGGACCTCCCGCTGTAGCCATCCAGGCCACCAGAATGATGGCCCCAGCATTAACCCTGGGTCAGCCTGTACTATCAGGGTGGACACGTGGGGTCCCCGAGCCCCATCCACGTTGTCCTCTTGGTTTAACCAAAGCCCAAGAGAAGCCTTAAAACATGGTCTGACCATTTTCTGGTTCTGGGCAGGATCCAAACTAAATCCCGAAGACCCACAGGGCGAAGAAAGAGAGGAGGTGGGGAGTGCACCCTTCCAGCCCTTCCAGCTGCTGCCTGGAGCCACTTTGTGGGAAAGGCAGCCTAATCCTCCATGGACTGACGCTACTGGCCCCTGCGTCTGTGGGTTGGGGCTGACCGACCTCAGCCCAAGGCAGCGGATCACAAATGTGACAGTGTGTTGGCAGCATCAGGGAATGCTGGAAAACACAGATGCTGGGTCTTCCCCTACCTCACCCCCGACATCCCTCTCCCGTGGAGCTTCATGATGTCTGAGGTGACGCCTGAGGGTCTGATTTCCCAGTAGGTTCCCAGATGACGCTATTGCTGTAGGTCTGGACCCCGAGAGCCACCCTGCTAGTGACTTACTCAGCAGTCTTTCTTAACAGCGTCTTGGCCTAAGGAGTCCTGGATATAGGTGTGTAGGGTATGTCACTGGGGCCCCCCATCACTGTAACAAACAAAGCCCTCCCCTATTCATTTCTATATGGGGAGCCACAGAAGGCTCTGCTGAGAACATAAGCAAGGCTTCCAGCTTCCCCCTGGGCTGGGCTCCTGGCTGACAGCCAGCACTAACCCACCAGTGTGCACTGAGCCATCTTTGGAAGTGGGTCCTCCAGCCTCCACTCAAGCCACCTCAGCTGACACCCAGTGGAGTAAAGACTAGTCTTCCTTGCTGAGCTGCAGCCTCAGCTTCTTATCTGTAAAATGGGCCTGTGAACACCATCCCAAATGTGGGTAAAAGACTCCACATGCACACGCATTCTGGAGGTAGAGCGCAGACAGTGTTAGTTATGCAGACAGCAGCTGCCTGTTGAGAGGGCGGGCCCTCTCTCCCTCCTTTCTTTGAAACGTGCTGGCCCCTCACCGTGAGTTCTCAGCCCTGTTTCTGGCATCATAAAAGGCAGGCTTTCCACGAGCAAGCTTCTACCCATGGCAGCTGGTCAAGAAACTTCCTCTGTCCCCCAGCCCCAGCCCTTGCTCATGGAGATATAGCCAAAATGGCTGCTGAAGCTGAGCAGGGTATGGAACAGCATCATGGCTGCCAAGCTGGCCCTGAACCCCCATCACCAGGCCCTGTACCCTGATGGCCTGGTGGAGAGGTTGGGTGTGGGACCTGGTGGGGGACGTGGCGGCAGCTGGTGGGGGTGGGGAGGGTAAGTGAGGAGGAGGAATGTGCATGAATAATCTGGTGACCTTTCGTCTTCTGTGTTTGGGCAAACCTAAGACTGTTTACAATAAACCTCAGGGAGATTTTTCATCCGTCCAAATGGAACAAAGGTTATGTAAGCAGAAAGACCTCAGGCTCAGCAAACACCTGCTCCAGGGGGCCAAACGGAGGGAGTGTAGGAGAGATGGAGCCCCTTGGTTGACTCATGATCAAGTTCATCATAACAGCGGTTTTATGATGCTGGAAGGCTGCTGGGAAAGACTGTGAGCACTTCCTGGGGCTTAATCGACCAGGCCACACACAAGGGAGGGGCCCCAAGGCCCCTGCATCTGCACACATTAAAATGAGTACACAGCCTGGGATCCCCAAGGGGCTGCCTGAACCTAGCTTTTATTTCAAAGTTACCCTGGGTGTCCTCTCTTTAAAAGCCTGCATTTGCCATGGCTGTGAAACTCATGAGCCCCCAGTGCTTCAAGCCAGGGGCCTGCATGTATTTCAGATGATAGCAAGCAGGAAAGCAGGAGGTCTAATCAGGAAAAAAATCTGAGAGCAATTCATCCCCTTGTTAGTTTTTGTCTTTCTGTTTTATGCCATCCTTGGTGACTTCTAGGGAGCAATTCTGTACCCAGGAAGGTTTACTTAAAGAGGCTCGTCTTCCATATTTGGGTTTTGGTGTATTAGGTTCATAAGATAAGCCATTTCTGAGAACATAAGATGAGCAGTTCATGGGTTCATATGGTCTGTGGAATTATTTATAGAAGAAGCTAGGCTGGTTAGCAATCTGTACCCACTAATGATTTGTTACGTATGGCTTAAGCCTACTTGCCAGGGTTGGGGGGATTGATTTTGTCCTCACCATTTCCCAAATAGGGACATAGGCTTGGAAGTTTCAGAGTTATCTTGACCTCTGGCTTACATAGTATAAGGCCAGAAAGAAGGGAGGGTATGGTTTGTCCAAATCTCTCTCTCTCATTTTCAGATTCTCTGTTAGTATTCGACAGATTATATTTTCCAAAATACCTGCAACAAGATTTTCCATCCCAAAGTCTTCTTACAATGCCTCATCTGCTGGAGGAGCTGTGTGTTTCCCTCTGCTTGAATCTCAGTGAGCCTATGACGACAGGCAAAAGTGCAGCTATGTGGCTTCCCAGAGCAGGTAGTGAGAAGACACACAACTTCTGCATGGTCCTGTTAGAAACACTCATTCTGAAAACCGAGCCATGTTGTTGTGAGGAAGCCCTAGAGCAACCAAAGCTCCCAGCCTTCAGCTGGACTAGCTCCCAGCTGACACTCAGCACCAACTGGGCAGCCATGTGCTGTGCCATTTTGGAAGTAGACCCTCCAGCCCCAGTCATTCTACCTCTTCTCATGCCCATTGGAGTAGAAATGAACCTTCTTGCTGAACCCTGCCCACAATGCAGATTTGTGAGTTAAATAAGCAATAGCTATTTTATGTCACTAAGTTTGGGGCTCATTAAGGTCACTAAGGCTTGTTACGTGATACAGGTATTTCAAATGAAAGCATAAAATTAACAGCACTATCTGTCATTCAGAGAGCACTCTCTACCTGCCAATCACAAAGACATGAGCTTTGCATGCATGATGTCATTCAAGCTCGCTGACACCCAAAGGGGCAGATGCTGCTCTTTTCTCTGTTTTTATAGAAGGAGGAAGCAGAGACTCAGAGACATTAATCCACTTGCCCAAGAGTGCATGGCTAGGAAGTGGAAGAGCTGGGTCTGTGGCACAGGGTGTCCAAGTTAGAACCCAGTGGGCTTCCTTTCTCTACTCAGCCATCTACAAAGTTGGTGACCTGTGGGCTAAAAACTCCCTTAGTCTTCAGCTCTGCTCCCTCCCTGCAGTATGGCTACTTTGGACCTTTCAGATGGTCCCCCAAGTCATCCACCATTACTCACAATCCAGTCACAGGCCTGGACACCGCCCCCCAAGCCCAGACCCTTGCTTAGGCCCCCAACCAAACCCTTGGTTCTGGTGTATTCCCAGCCCAGAATGGCCTCCCATTTTAGGAAAACCCCATCCAAAGAGGCCTACTTCACAGGCCAGATGGTCTTCAAAATGTCTCCTGGTGTTGGAAAAGCTTACATTGCACAGAGCTCCAGAACTGGGAAGACCTGAGATAGCTACCTTTGGGGGAACATCCTGGACTGTAACCTGCCTGAAGGTCCCTTTACTTTGCTTCATCTGACTTCCCATCCTCCTGGCCCATGCCTCTAGCAGGAGCCCCATGGTTGGAAAGCTCTGTGATGGTCCTTCTACGAATCCCAAAGCCTGTGTGCTGCCTGCCTATGTTGGACTTCATGCCTCAGCACTGGCAGAGCTGTACCCATGTACTATCACCAGCATCCCCCTGGCCACTCCCATATCCATTCTCCCTGTCTTTCATTGCAATAGGACCCCCTCCCATGCTCTAGGTTTAGCTGGCACATGACCTCTGAGAATAAAGATGATGTTGAGGCTGGGCTGGGTGGCTCAAGCCTATAGTTCCAGCACTTTGGGAGGTCGAGGCAGGTGGATCACGAGGTCAGGAGGTCAAGACCAGCCAGGCTAACATGGTGAAACCCGATCTCTACTAAAAAATACAAAAATTAGCTGGGGGTGGTGGTGGGCACCTGTAATCCCAGTTACTTGGGAGGCTGAGGCAGGAGAATTGCTTAACCTGGGAGGTGGAGGTTGCAGTGAGCCAAGACCGTGCCATTGCACTCCAGCCTGGGCTACAGAGCAAGACACTGTCTCAAAAAAAAAAAAAAAAAAAGACACTGTCAAGAGTTTGAGACCAGCCTGGATAACATGGCAAAACCCAGTCTCTACTCAAAATTAGCTGGGCATGGTGGCAGGTGCCTGTAATCTCAGCTACTTGGGAGGCTGAGGCAGGAGAATTTCTTGAACCTGGGAGGTAGAGGTTGCAGTGAGCAGAGATTATGCCGTTGCACTCCAGCCTGGGTAGTAAGAGCAAAACCCCATCCAAAAAAATAAGAAGGAAGGAAGGAAGGAAGGAAAAGAAAGGAATGAAGGAAGGAAGGGAAAGAAAGAAGAGAAAAGAAAAAGAAAAAGAAGAAAAGAAAGAGAAAGAAAGAGAAAATAAGAAAGGAAGAAAGGAAGGAAGGAAGGAGGGAAGAAAGGAGGGAGGAAAGGAAGGGAGGGAGGGAGGCAGGCAGGCAAGCAACTTGCATGAAGCTCTCAGTGCTAAGAGGCCTGAGTTTTCTTTTATGTCTGCAGAGATCGCAGAGGGTATTGCCTTTGGTTTCTGAAGGCAGCGATGGTGGTATTGACTCTAACATCCTTCTCAGTGCCGTCACAGTGGTATTAACATTTTTCAGGCTCACGGTAAAGTTGATCTGCCCCTTAGCCAGAAAACAATTACTATGCACACACTGGTTCTCAGGGGGCTCAGACACATGAGTTTGCACCTCGTCTTGAAAGTGCTTGAGGTTCACTATGGCCTGCTCAGGAAGACACCCCGAAGCAGGTCTTTGTCAAGGGCAAGTGGCTCCACTGAGCCAGGTGGTGGCCGGACGCTGGAGGTGACAACCCTTCACTAACTCAGAAGAGAAGTGTGGCTGCTGTGGTTTTGCGGTTTTACCTGACGGGTGTGTATTTGACGCTTTGAAAAGGTCTGTTAGCACTATTTCCGCCTGTCATTCTAGCAGCAGGGCTGCTCTGGCCTTGTGTTGGGTCCTGCAAACTTTTCCCAGGCCTTGCCTGGCCACACTCTGCATCTGAGGGGCATTCTGAGCCTTGTGTGCTGCAAGAGCTTGAGGAGGCCGTTGTGTTTGGAAGATGCTTGTCTCAGAAGTTAGATTGGAGGGCTTTTCACCTCCATGGAGACCTAGGTCTAAGCCTGCCCTCCAGAACTTTCTCAGTGCCTGAGAAGGAAGAATGCCCTTCGTGCAGACTCAGATGCCACCCTGCGGGTGTTGTGATAACCAACAGCTCGATTGTGCCCTCTGGGTTTTTTGTGTGTAAACTGTTGCGCTTTTAATTTAAAAAAGAAGAATGTTGTTTGAGGTTAGGTCCTCGAGAACTGGGTCCTACAATGAAGATCTGAGTGCCTCAGTTTACCTGGGAGGTATTATGGGTTGGCGGTATTTCCCCAAAGGATGTGTCGAAGTCTGTTTATGCAAAGTAGTCTATAGTCGACACTTTGAAAGGCAGGGATTTTTTAAAAAGTAAACTTTATGAAGGTATAACCCACACACAGAAAATTTCACAGCCTAGCAGTACTGAGGCAGGGATTATGATCTGATTTGCAGCTACATGCGCTGGGAATGATGATCTCTTAAGCATTGATATTTGTTACTAATTAATATGTGTTGCACAAATTGCAGTTTGAATTTCCCATTGATGGAGGCTCTCTGTGATAACCGCTGGTCTCGTGCACCAGGCCCCACGAGGGCAGGGGCTCCTTTTGACTCTTCTTCCCACGCTATTCACCTTTGCCTTATTGATTTAATTCTCACCTCAACTCTATGAGGATACTGTTACTATTTTTTCCATTTTTCAGTTGATGAAACTGAGGCTCAGAGAGGTTAGGACACTCGTCAGATGTCACATCACTGGGAAGTAACAGGACCTGACCCAAAGTCAGACACATTGGAATCAACAACCCAGGCTCCGAGCCCTGTTTTATCAGCTGGCGGTGCAGCCCACGGTTTAGGATGGAAGGATGAGATCACATTACTGGGCTGCTGCTTCCCAGCATGGGGAGCTGCACAGGTGACTGCTCTGGCATCATATTCAAAGCACTGCTGAGCTCTGTGTTTGAAGTGCCAAAAAGTGCCTGCATGTGAGAGTGGCCACCAGCATGCCCCCTTTGTGTCTTTGCCCACTCTGCTTTCTACTTTGGCCTGGCACTAACCCCAAGGCTTAGCAGGCTGGTGCTGAGCCACGTGTCCCTGTGGCCCGCACGAGGGCTCTGTCCCTTACAGCTGCCATTCTCATTTCATTCTGACAGCAACTTCCTCATCCTGGCTGGTAGAGCCCAGCACTCACTGCTCATGGAGCTGATACATCCGAGTGATGTTAGTGCTTATCCTCCCTGTTACCCCAGGATGCATATTCATCTTGTTCATTCACATCTATGACACACGTTCACAGTGGAAAAATTAGAAAAATCAGATAAGCAAGCTGCAAAAGAGATTTTGAGTAATCCCACCATTCAGAGGTACCTGCTATAAATCCTCAAACGTCCTTCATTCCTGTCTTTGACGTGCCTTTCTGTTTTTTGTTTTGAGACAGGATTTCACTCTGTTGCCCAGGCTGGAGTACAGTGGCTCACTGTGATCCTCCTGCCTCAGCCTCCCAAGTAGCTGGGGCTACAGGTGTGTGCCACCATGCTCAGCTAAGTTTTATTTTTTTCTCCACATATGGGGTTTTGACATGTTACCTAGGCTGGTCTCTAACTCCTGGGCTCAAATGATTCTCCTCCCTTGGCCTCCCAAAGTGCTGGGATCCCAGGTGTGAGCCACTGCACCCGGCCTTGATGTGTCTTTAAAAACATGTTTTGCTGCGTTTATTCAGCATTTATTCTTCTTAAAGCTTTACGTTTATTATCTTATTATCTCTTCACACAGTTATATCAGGTTTACATTGAACATTCCCATTTTATTGAACCGAGGTGAAGCAACTTGTTCAAAGTCACGTAGTGAGTGATCGAGCTGTGGTGTATACTTAGCTGGCCTGATTGCAGAATCTGTATTCTTACCCACGTGCATACACCCACACTGTTACAAAACATGCATGTGCATGCATGCTCACTGAAAAAGTGGTAAGCTAGACTCAACTTAAATATTTTTTTCTATAGTGCTAGAGCAGAAATGTATTTCCAGTTCACAAAATAGAAGATGCTTGCATTTGCAGTCTCTGCCTAGGGGCTAGGACTGTGTTTACTCAGTCCCTCAGCTTTGGATATCCAGATAAACATCACTGCAGAAAACGCCTTAGAGTTGAATCTCTTTGCACACATCTTTAATTATTTCCTTTCTATAAATCCCTAACCGTGAGGAAGCCAAGTAACTGTTTATTCTTCCTTGCAGTTTTGGTAGATATTGCTAAACCAACTTCCAGAAAAGCTGAACTAATTTACACGTTCACAGGTTACGTTTGAGTAGGATCGATGGGGTTTTAAAACATCTTTCTGAACTAGGGCTCTGGTATCTTAGAGGCTTTTTTGGCCATGGAGACCCTGATGATGTTCCAAGCGGAATATTCCAATTCTCTAGGAAGCCAAGCCAGCAGGCTGGGATGCCTGGAAAGGAAGGAAGGGGAAGGGAGGGGAGGCGGGGTGAGGCAGCTGAATGCTGCACAGACTTCTTCAGAAAGATTCTTCCCTAGGATTCTTTTGCTGTGTGTTTGGTCTTCCAAATTATTTCTGCATGAGCCTAGCGTTTATAAGGAAGAGAGAGAATTTACCCTGTCAGTGTTTGGAATTAATTATGTCTGAGAGCACCAGAAGATCTGTTCTTAAAGCCTTAAAGATGATTTCATAGAGGAGTGTCTAAGGGACCAAACATGAACTCACGAAATGTTCCCACTTAGAGCAGGGCAGGCAGAGGGGATTCATCAAAATGCCTGCCTCCTTTGGCTAGGACCCCATCACACACCTCCCTGAGTCATTTGTATGTGGCCCCAGAGGCTCGCTGACAACGTGGGCACAAAATAAAGAGGGTTTCCAAATTGTTACTTGGAACAGGCAAGTGGAAGACCATGTGGTGCACGGAAAGAACACAGGCTCAGGGTGAAACTCAAAATCCCATCTGTGTCTGCTGGCTCAGGGACTCTGGGTGACCTCCCACCTCTCAGTTACCTATTGAGCTGGGCTGTAAAGATGATTGGTAACTGGCTGCAAGGTGCCTGGGATGCTCGCCAGTGGTGCCTCATGCTCATTTTTATCCTAAAATCAAGAAAGGAGCAAATAAGGTCCCTGATGGATCTTCATCAGCCACAGATGAAGCTATTAACTTCAGTGCTACTTGGCCTCTTTTCTCTGTGATCCAGAATCTTCCCCCCAATCTCACAGAACCCCCCATTTTACAGATGAGGCAATTCCAGATGCAGACCAGCTAAAACCCCAAGCCCATGCTCTGTCTGGGGAGATGCCCTCCCTGAAAAAAAAAAAAACATGTAAGAAAATGAAAATTCAAGGCTGGGCGTGGTGGCTCATGCCTGTAATCTCAGCACTTTGGGAGACCGTGGTGGATGGATTGCTTGAGGCCAAGAGTTTGAGACCAGCCTGGACCACATGGTGAAACCCTGTTTCTGCTAGTAATAATAAAAAAAAATTAGCATTGTAATAATAAAAAAAAAAACACCGGATGTTGTGGTGGACACCTATAATTTTAGCTACATAGGAGGCTGAGGCAGGAGGATTATTTGAATCTGGAAGGCAGAGGTTGCAATGAGTTGAGACTGAGCCTGGGTGAGAGAGTGAGACCCTGAGAAAGAAAGAGGAAAGAAAGAAAGAAAGAAAAGAAAGAAAGGAAGGAAGGAAGGAAGGAGAAAGAAAGAAGAAAGAGAAAGAAAAGAGAGAGAGAAAGAAAGAGAAAGAAAGAAGGAAAGAAAGAGAGAGAAAGAAAGAAAGAAAAGGAAAGAAAGAAAAAGGAAGGAAGAAAAAAAGGAAGGAAGGAAGGAAGGGAGGAGAGAAAAAGAGAGAAGGGAGGGAGGAAGGAAAGAAGGAAGAAAGGAAAGAAGGACAGAAAGAAAAAGAGAGAAAGAGAGAAAGAAGAAGAAAGAAAAGAAAAGGAGGGAGGAAGGGAGGAAGGAAGGAAGAAAATAAAACGTCATCTTCAACATAATTTTGGGGAGTGGGCAGGCAGAGTTGGGAGCCAGCAGCTCTGCTGATCAGCCCCCGGAGATACACTGGGGACAGTGAGCCCCACTGGAGGAGAATGTCTGACTTCAGGGTTTTCTTTCAAGAAAAGCAACCAGAGGACACATTTCTTTGAGGCTGTATCGTGTTGAGCAAAACTATGAGATGCTTATTAATGTTTGAAATTTCATAATTATTTTTAATTAAAAAGGGTGTTCTGTAAAGCGACGTCTGTTTCCCATAACTGGCGAGCGTTCCCCAGACGGCCATTCAGCCACCTCAAGAATCAATGTTTTCATGACCCACGACCCCTTTTTCATGGAGGAGTGTCTCTCCTCAGGTTGCTCCCCAGGATGAGAACAATAAAAGCAAATCTATAACAGCAAAGGCCCGAGGTTAATGTCTTTAACAAGATAATGTTACTTAAGGGAACTGTAACGCAAATCATTCTGAAATTCCGTATATTCGCTGCAGCTCCGACTGTTATGAATCCAGCTGCACGTGCTGCCGGCGTGTCTGGCCACGGCAGGGCTCACTTTGTATGTTACTTATTTTGCTCATGCGTCCGTCTGTTAGTTTAATACTGTAATCACTTGAAATCCCTGTCAGACGTGTGGCAGGTTGTGGATGTGGCTGCAGAAGTTCTTACACGTCAAGCTGTGTGCTGCCTGCGGCATTTCCTGGACTAATTGATGCCCATGATCCGGTGGAATTGAGGCTTTTCCAGAATGGCTTTCTCTGCATGAGTGTGAGGTGTGACATATCCTCCCATGGAGCTCGTGTCTCCACGGCATGCAATCTGAGCATGACAACCAAAAAAGTCAGCTCAGCAAGCAGATGTTTTGGCTACGTGGTGCCAAACATCTGGGCCTTTGGAACTGGGGAGGGTTGATGGAAACGTTCAGGTTTAATCTAGATTTTGGCATCAGGTAGACACAGGCCCACACTCTGGTAGGTATATTCAATGTATCATGGATGTGGTATTTCTTGAAATCATATATACTCTACTCAAACCACGCCCATCAGAGAAAAATCTCAGTCGCCGAGCAAAAATGTATGGGAAAGGAGAGAGCTATTTAAATACTCATGCTGGGAGTAGAAGCACATCACGGTGCTTTCCTGGCGCCTGTGTCACCATGACTCAGACATCACGGTAGGCCAAGACAAAAAACCCACCTCATATTGGAAAATGTAAATTCAAGCCATGTGGGATAGCACTGCACACTCACCAGGACGGCTATAGTAAAAGATACCAGCAAGTGTGCAGAGCGATGGTGGAGACCTGTGGCAGGAAGGACTTATAGCTGCCAGGCCATTACAGTGCAGGGTGAGCAGGGCCACTGTGGAGCTGGCCCTTGGGGTTGGGAAAGGCATAGGTGGCCCTAGTGCACAGCCTGGGATCTTTCAGATGCCCTGTTTCAATCGCTGCATCATCCCTTTTAAAAACAGTCCAGGGCTAGGCCCAGTGGCTCACACGCCTATAATCCCAGCAATTTGGGCGGCTGAGGTGGGTGGATCACCTGAGGTCAGGAGTTCAAAACCAGCCTGGCCAATATGGTGAAACCCCGTCTCTACTAAAAATACAAAAATTAGCTGGGCGTGGTGGTGCACGCCTGTAATCTTAGCTACTTGGGAGGCTGAGGTAGGAGAGTTGCTTGAACCCGGGAGGTAGAGGTTGCAGTAAGCCAAGATAGTGCCACTGCACTCCAGCCTGGGCGACAGAGCAAAACTCCATCTAAAAAAAAAAAAAAAAGAAAAAAGAGGAAAAAAAACCAGTCCAGCAAGCACTGTCAGCTGCTGAACTCCTCACTTACGTTTAGGTCCCAGCTTCTGTTGCTGCCTCTGCTATCCAGGCTGGGAAGGTAAATGCTCTCTCCCAGCCTTCGTCATAGCTGGAAGGGCCACAGACCCTGGTTCTGAGTTCTGGCCCCTGGTTCTGAGTTCTGGCCACTGAGATTTAAGAGACATGCTAGGGAAACATCTAGAAAAGCCTCAGCTTTGTGTGTGTGTGTGTGTGTGTGTGTGTGTGTGAGAGAGAGAGAGAGAGAGAGAGAGAGAGAGAGAGATTGAGATTGAGAGATTGCTAATGCTGTCTCTTTTGCTCTTTCTCCTTCTGGAATGCAGTGGTACTGTCTGGAGCTGTGGTGGCCATTTTGCAACCAAGAGGGAAGGGCAGGAAAATGTTCAAGATGCTGATTCTCACAACCCCAAGCCCTTAGACCAATACCAGCAGCCATCTATTTCCACGAGTCAAAGATGAACATGCCTGGACAATCCAGCCCCTCCAAACTTTGCAGCCTCATCCACTTGTTTTTTTCTCTGGCTCACTGCCTTTTGGACACATTGACTATCCTTGCTTCTTCAGACTCTGTTTCTGCTCTGTTTGTTTCTCCTCTGCTTTCAACTCTGCACGGGCAGGTTTCTCTTCCCGCATAGCATGCTTTTCCTCCCTCCTTTTCTTCTTTAGGCTCTTCTCTTTCTTCAGGCATCATCTCCTCCATAAAACCTTCGCTTGTCTGGCAGACAAGGCCAGTACCTCCACTTGTACACCCTTGTAGAACCATGCACCTCCTGTTCCCTGCTGCAACATTTCGTGGAGTTATTTTGACGAATGCCTGTTTCCTCTATTAGACCATGAGTTTCACAGAGGCAAGGGCTGAGCCTGGTTCACTCAGATTGTATTCTGGAGTGAAGAATAGTGACTGTCACAGAGTAGGCGTTCAGTACGTGGTAGATGAATGAATGAATGAATGACACAAAGCACGTGCAAGACACATAGGAAAAGGTGATGCTAGAAAGTAGACAGGACCCAGGTTGTCCACAGTCTTCTAGGTCTGATGTGAAGCCTGGATCTTCCCCTGAGAATGATGGGGAGGTGAGGGTGGGAGTGGGGGTTGTGAGCAGATAGATGCTGTAATGAGATTTTCCTAGCAATGAGGTTACTCCTTGTATTTGTCTGTTCTCATGCTGTGACTAAAGATATATTCAAGACTGGGTAATTTACAAAGAAAGAGGTTTAATAGATTCATAGTTCCATGTGGCTGGGGAGGCCTCACAATCATGGCGGAAGGTGCAAGCCATGTCTTACATGGCTGCAGGCAAGAGAGAATGAGAACCAAGCAACGGGGGAAACCCCTTATCAAACCGTCAGATTTCATGAGACTTACATACTACCACGAGGACAGTATGGGGGAAACCACCCTCATGATTCAGTTCCCCACTGGGTCCCTCTCACAACACTTGGGAATTATGAGAACTACAATTCAAGATGAGATTTGGGTGGGGACACAGCCAAACCATATCACCCCTTCTTGGGCCATTTTAGTAGGTGCAGAACTGCTAAAAAGGCAGATAAGAGAGTGTTCCTAATTACCTGTGCTGTGTGACAAACCACCCCAAACTTAGAGACATAAAGCAACCATTTTATTTTGCCTATGGATTCTGTGGGTCAGGAATTCAGGCAGGGCTCAGCTGGGCAGTTCATTTGCTCTTTGTGGCATCTACTGAAGTCACTCAGAGGCACTCAGGGGGAATATGGGCTGGTCTGGAGGATCCCAGGGAGCTTCACTCACATGGCTGGGGCCAGGTGGAGATGAACTGGGCCTGTCTACTGGAAGCATCCAGTGTTCCCTCCCAGCTTGGTGGTCTCAGAGGAGTCAGACATCATATGGGGTACCTGAATCCCCCAAGAAGAACAGATGGAAGCTCCATGACTTCTATTCTATGTCCCATCTATGGAATGAAGCAGTCACAAGCCCACTCAGATTGAAGGGGCAGGGCACAGAATCCATGTCTCAGGGGAGGGGTGCCGTAGAATTTTGGAGTCACAGTTGAAAACCACCACAGGGAGAAGTTTAGGTGTGGGGGCTGCTGAGGTATATCCCCTTCCCACAGAATCATAGGGCCATGCGGTCACTGGGCCAGCTGACTCAACACAGAGGATGTGTTCCAGCTGTCTCTTTGGCACAGGAGATGTTCGCGTCATCCTGGCTTGTGTTGAGTTTCAGGAGCCAATAATTAAATGTGAAATTAAGTCCCAGGTTTTGAGATGGCAAAAGAATCCACAGCCATGCAAGCTCCTTGAGGGGCAGAATGAAGGCAGGGGCTGAAGCCTGCACCCACCAAGATGGGGTTTTTGTCCTGCTTGACCGTGAATCTCGTGTGTGAAACTTCCTTCACAGAGCCTCAGGAGCACTATCTGTAAAATGAACGTTTCTTACACAATCCGGATGAATTGTATTTCTTCCTGTTGCGTGCTTTTGGAGCTGGCTGGGTTGGTTATTAAGTTGGTGCTTGGTCTGGACTTAATGGGGGCTACATTTATCAGAGCTACAGAGGAGCAGTAATAACAATAACATTGAGCACTTGCTATAGGTGAGGTCCTGCTCCCTTGTGGATTTAAGGACTTTATACATGCAAGAAACTTAGGATGTAGACATAGATATGATTATAAATGATTGGTGAGGTCCCCAACCATTTAATAGGTGACATGCCAAGGAAAAGAGATGAAGTGACTCACTTAAAGACATTGTGGATAGCCTGGGGGTAGCAGGGCTGGGCTCCCACCCAGACATCAGGGCTCCAAAAACTCAGAGAGCTCATCTGGGTATCTCATTATAGACACACCCAAGGGAGAGATTAAAAGTATGTAACAACAGATGTGGGTATGGACCAATTAGGATGAACATCAGCTGAAAACAATTGGCATTACCATGTATGGCTCTATGTTCATATCCAAATCCACTTGTGTCCATGAACTTACAACCATATCTGTGTCTACATCCAACTATATCTGTATCTCTCTCAGACGACATCATCCATCTATGCCTGTGTGTATATTCATATGCATCCATGCCTGTAGCGGTCTATATTTATATCCATCCATGTCTGTATCTCCATCTCTGTCTCCATCATCCATTTATGCCTGTACCTATATCTGTATCAATCCATTCATATCTGTATCTGTGTCTATATATCCATCTATGCCTGTATCATCCATCTCTGTCTTCACCATTCATCCAAGCCTATACCTATATCCCTATCTGTCCATATCTGTATCTGTGTCTGTATCTATATCCATCTACACCATTCATCTATGCCTGTACCTATATCTGTATCTATCTATCTATCTATGTCTATATATATATATATCCATCCATCCATGCCTGTATCTCCATCATCCATCTATGCCTGTACCTATATCCATATCTATGTATCCATATCTGTATCTGTGTCTATATCTTATCCATCGATAGCTGTGTCTGTATCCATATCCATCTTAGCATCTATATCCATCTTTCTGTTTATATAAACATCAATCTAAGTTCGGACTCCCCTCAGAGCAGATCCAACAGGGACTTGGTGTAGGGAGTTGTTTGGGATGTGATCACCAGAGATGTAGTGGGGAAAGTGAGGCAGGGCAAGGGACAAGCTGAGTCAGGAGCATTGACAAGAGGATGAGGGTGGTGGGTCACAGGGACTTAGTCCCAGTGGAAAACTCTAGGGGACCCTGGGAAACATGCCCCAGCCTTGTCTCACTATGAGTTTTCTCTCAGTTTGGGGTCCCCCAAAGACTGGCCCTGAGATGCAGAGAGAACGTTTAGGAGGTGGTCCATAAACCAGGCTCATGGGTACACCAGGACAGCCCTGATTACAGAAGTGATGCATGTTGGAGATTGGTGTGCAAAAGAGCAGGGGCAGCAGCCCATAAATGGTTTGTACTGAGCAGGTTATATCTGTGGGTGGCTGTGGCTTAATCCTGCTAGGAAACTCTGGGAGCCTCCCAGAACAGAATTATCCCACCTGGTGGGGAAGGGAATTGGGGTATTGATGCCCCAGCTCCCATAAATCAATGTTTGAGGTCAGCTCCTGGGGGTGGGTGTTAGTTTCTTGCTATTTCTGATCTGGCTCACAGGTGGGCATGGGGGGGCTTTGGAGGCAGAGAGAGCCTACAGCCCATGAAATGCAGGAGCTGGAATTGGAGATTGGTTCCTGGTCCATAGAAAAGGTAAGGCTAAGAGGATTTGGGACAGGGAGTACTGACAGTGACTACTCAGGTTTTTTTTTTTTTTTTTGAGAAGGAGTTTTGCTCTTGTTGCCCAGGCCGGAGTGCAGTGGTGTGATCTCGGCTCACTGCAACCTCCGCCTCCCGGGTTGAAGTGATTCTCCTGCCTCAGCTTCCCGAGTAGCTGGGATTACAGGCATGCACCATCATATCTGACTGATTTTGTGTATTTAGTAGAGACAGGGCTTCTCCATGTTGGTCAGGCTGGTCTCGAACTCCCAACCTCAGGTGGTCCACCCACCTTGACCTCCCAAAGTGCTGGTATTACAGGCGTGAGCCACCGCTCCCAGCCTACTTCAAGCTTTTACTCACTGACTTCTCACTGCATGAATGAGAGATAGCCTGCCTCTGCTGGGCTGTCCTATGTGTGGGCTGTTCAGATTGCCCTTCTCAGAAGATACCCCTTAGGTGAGGAGCAGAGAGATTTGCAGCCAGAGCTGGGTGGGGACTGAGTATCTGGGCTGCAAGTGCAGTCAGAGGTGTGAGGCATTGAGTGTCTAGCTCTATATCATCATCAAGATCAACCCAGGCCCAGAAAAAGGAGCAGAAGTTGAACCCACAAGGCTTGTCTGTGGATGCTGGTCTTAGGCAGTTTTGATTTTCCTCTTTGGGTTCTTAGAAATTTTCTGAATTTTCTCCACTCAACATGCATCGCTTCTGTAATCAGCGCTGTCCTGCTGTGCCCATGAGCCTGGCTCTATTTTCTGGAGCCTTTGAGGAGAATCTTGAGATCATCTTATCTTATCTGTGCCCAGCCGGTGGCCGAAGCCTGCCCTTCAGCATCTTGAGTCTTATTTTCCTCATCTTTAAGTTGAGGAGATCCGATGATAAAGATCCACTATACATTTTAAATTTCTTTTCATGCATGTAGTTCTCAACAAGTCCCCAGATTGAAAAGTTTTAAGGCAGCAAAGATTTCAGAACAACAAAAATGTTAATGTCAGAAAGTGCAAAATGCCTTCCAAACATCCTAGGCAGACATGAAGCCGTTCTCCACCCACCCTCCACGACCAGCCCATGGGTTCTCCACCCGCCCTCCCTCTGAGACCAGCCTGTAGGTTCTCCTCCCACAAGAAGGGTATTTATAGAGCATTTTCAACCAATTTTCATTGAATCTTAGTTTTTCCCTCCCCCACCCACCAAGTACCTGAGGTGTAGAAGTGAATTTATAACAGGAAGCCTTTGATTCTGGAGCCTTTATGTTTTTGAAGGCCTCCAAAGCAGAGCTGTCAAACAGCAGTCTTGTCTTAAAGGAATGTCCCATTCTCCATGCGGGGGCTGGCACCCTGTCTTCCTTAGCAGAGGAGGGGCACGTCTGTGTGCTCAAAGCGAGGAAGCGCCTGGCCCGTGGAGGAAGCGGGTGTCTGGTGTGAAGGCTCCTCACCGCCCAGCATCCGTCCCTCCTCCTTGGCTACAGCCTGATCCTGAATTCTGACCATGGGGTGAGATAAGCACAGAGGGGCCTCAGGGCCTTGGGGCTTCTATCTTCAGCCAGCAACCACAGCTGGACAGCCCAGACGTGGGGCCACCCCGAGTGTGATGTCCCTGTTAGATTTGGGGTCAGCATGCCTCCATATCTCTGTTCATGCCTCCATATCTCTGTTTTTCCATCAGTTTGATAACTGCTTTTATTGTGTGAGGGGAAGAAACACAATTGCATTAATCACAAGTATTGATGGGAAGAGGCGCTTGGATTTCAAAAAGGTTCAAAGGTGCTCAGTATGCATCTTAGAACTGAGGAAATGAGATAAACGGAGGCTGGGTCCTGAGAATTCTAGATCTGCCCAGAGGGGTGGCCCAGCGAGTCCAAGCCCAACCCCCTCCACTCCCACTTAGATGGCTGATACATCTTCCAGTGGACTTCCTAGCACCTAGCTGCCTCCCCCAAACACGGTGTCTGCTGTGACCCCAACGGGCAACCTGCAGTCACCTTGCTTTTGGACTTCTGGCCTCCAGAAGGTGAGAGGATAAATTTCTGTTGTCTAAGGCACCTAGTGTGCAGTAGTTTGTTCCAGTATTTTTAGCAAACTATATAGGAGACAATAAAACAACTGTTGTTTTAAGCACTACATTTTGGGGTGATTTGTTACACAGCACTAGATGATAGCTGGAATATTCCCTCACAAAGCCTCACTTCCTTGAAGGTACATGGCACACAGTTAGTAGATATTTGCTATTTGAACACACGGGCCAAGGAACGGATGATTGGCTGCCACTAGCTTCGGATAATGCCCTGGACAGCTCCATTGTTTAAGGTTCATCTTCAGAGAGCAGAGTTCTGGGCAGCAGCAAGTGAGAGCTACAAACTCAGAAACGATGTGAGCTTCCATCACGCGCCTGGGAACCAGAGTGAAAACCAATGTGGTGATGCATTTCCTGAGTGAGCCAGTGCCTGGAAAACAGGAAGTCAGGGTCTATGCATTTTTATGGGCACCCAATATGGGATTTTGGAGGATGGAGGCCTGAAAGCCAAACAATGCATGTGGGTCATTAAAAGAGAAGAGGGAAGCCATGTGCTTTTACATTTAAGTGAGACATACAAATGATTGGAGGCCAAAGGCATCTCAAGCTCATGAAAAAGCTAAAAGACAGCTCAATGTTGAGTTCTGGAATGCCTCTTGCTCTGGGCAGAGCCATGGCAAAGAGCAAGGATTGCAGGGTCGTAGACTTTCAGGAGACTTGAGAGGTCCTGAAAGCCCCCAACCTTGCCTACAGGCAAGTAGATAACCAACATCCAAAACTAAGGGATTTTTTTTTTTTTCATTTCCCTTTATCCCCAAAAGTATCTTCTCTGGAGGTCACTGCTGTCTTCAGCACTGGCTGAATTGTAGAGGTTGGGAGTTGCTAATCCACTTCTATTGAAAAGGCCTGAAGTCAGATATAACACATATTTCGGTAACCGAATTAGCTATCACTTACAGGAATTTGATGTGTCCTGGATGCAGGTATCAATGATAGAGCGGGGCTGGGAGAGGAGATGGAAGCCAGATGAGATGGTCCTGTCCCAAGAGCACGCAGCTGGGAGGTGCTGGGTCGGGTCTGAGCTCAGGCCCACGGGACCTCGGAGCTGCAGTGTCACTGCTGAGCTGTGCACATAGATGTTACAGCTACCATGTACAGGTCCAGCTGGCATCAAATGCTTAGTAGGAGCACAGGGAATAAGCGCTGGGGCTGCTGGGCTCAGCAAGCCATAGGGTCCCTGGGGCTGGTCCCAAGCCATGGGGTCCCTGGGGCTGGAGGGGCCCTTTCCTCCAACCATGCTCTGGCCATCCACGTGGCAGTGCTAGTCTTATTTAATTTATTCCGTATTTTAGTAATATTAAAAACACCTTACCTTCCTTCCATAGGCCTCTAAATTTGAGAATGATGGTTGACTCATAACCTTGCTACCTCTGCTGGCCAGCGTTTCCTACAGAACTTTTCTGTGTTTCCCTGTATTCTTGGCACATGCCCTTGGGATTCTTTTGTGTTGTTCTAATGCAATATGCTTCTTCACGTAGTGAGTTATAAGCACGGGCTGGGTATGGTGGCTCATGCCTGTCATTCTGGCACTTTGGGAGGCTAAGGTGGGAGGATTGCTTGAGCACAGGGATGTGATGCCAGCCTGGGTAACATAGTGAGAACCCATCTCTACAAAAAGTTTAAAAATTAGCTGGGCATGGTGGCACACACCTGTATTCCCAGCTATTCGGGAGGCTGAGATGGGAGGATCTCTTGAGCCGTGATTGCACCATTGTATTCTAGGTTGGGTGACAGAGTGAGACCCTGTTTCAATATAGACATACATGTGTGTGTGTGTGTGTGTATAAGCATGGCTTGGTTCTTGCATTTTCTGTTTTAAAGGCTGTGTAATATCTCACCACATTGGTGTTGATGATGTAGCACCCCCAGCTGCTGGCTTCTGGGCGTCTTTCTTTTCTCTAACCTGAAACCATTGGCAGGAACTTTTTCATGCATAGAACTTTTAAATTCTCGTTTGCTCATTTCCTTTGCCTATATTCCTAAAAGTGAGATTTTACTAAGTCAAGGTATATGACTATTTTTTTAATCATTCTTAATATAAATCTTTAAATCATTTCCCAAATGACCGTGAGAATTTACGACCCCGCTGGTGATGTCACAGGCTCCCAGACTCCCCACGGCAGCTGCCGGCTTTGGATGTCACTGCTATCTTCAGCACTGGCTGATTTAACAGGCGTAAAGGGCCCATGGGTCTGCAGAGTCAGACTCGTATCTGTCCAGGGAAAATATCATTTTCTTTTGTCTCTGTAAGATGATGTTCACATCTAATTTAAGCCATACTAACTTATTAAAATCATTATTTTTTTTTAATTTATTTTTCTCCGCATCAGAAATATGTTTCTTCAGCTCAATAGAACATGGAAGTCTGAAAAAAACCTTGCCTTCTGCAAAGGATGTGAGCTGGCTGGCGGCCAACAGTTGGATTTACGGCCCCCTCGTAAATACCTCCCCTTCCCGTTAGGAGCCAGGGTTCTGCTGCAGAGAAGATGGTACCCCTGATCTGTGAGGAGCAGGGACCCTGAGGCTGGCTACCCAGCCAGCCGGACCCAGCCTCCGGCCATCGGAAGCTCTTTGAGTGGAGTGATGTTATCTTATCTCCTCGGCACCACAGCCCCAGCGCCAAATGCCCCGTCCAGGCTGCCTCCGAAGAATCTTTCTGGTAAAGCCACGGGCAGAATGAGCTCTGGCGAATCCTCCATTTGGCCAGGTGTCGAACCCATCTACTCTTTCTGTGTCTACTCTCTCAGCCTCCCACTCCAGCCCTGAGCCTCCTGCCCGCTGCCTCAGGCCCCTCATGTGGCCAACTGTTTTCAGGTGAGGAGCAGAGGGCAAGGCAGGGCTCGAAGCTGCCCTGTCGGGGAAGGCAAACCCCTTCCTTGTATTGTGGGCAGCTCGTGTGCGCAGGCTTTACATTTAAAAATTTAAAAATTTAAATTTACCTTGATGTCGTGACGCCAAGCTGACAACTGCTGAGTGCCTACTGTGTACATCACCCCTGAGCTCCACAGCCTCCTGCCTGCTCCTCTAGCACCACGTGGGAGGTGAGGAGGCAGCACAGGCTTCCAGAAGGTTACAGGGCAGGGAAGTGAAGGCTTGGGGCAAGCTTGAGCCTCTGGAGCAGAAGGGTCAGAAATGAGATGGAAACACTCGCTGAAAGGGTGCGTGCCTGTGTGTGTGTAGGTGTGAAGGTGTGAGTGAGCATGTAAGTGTGTTGCCGTGAGTGCAGGCGTGTGAGTATGTGTGTAGGTGAGAGTCTATGTGAATGTGTGTGCCATTGAGTATATATGTGAGTGTGACTGTGTGTGTGCCAGAGTGTGTGTGATTGTGTGTGAGTGTGAGCCAAAGTGTGTCTGGGCATATGCATAAGGAAGTGTGAGTGCATGTATGTGTGAGACTGTATGAACATGTGTGTGAGCTAGCAGGAGTGTGCAAGTGTGTATGTGAGTGTGCCAGTGAGTGCGTGTGTCTGAGTATGCCAGTGTGTAAATATGTGCATGCTTGTGAGCAGGAGTGTGCAAGTATGCAAGTGTATATGTGTGAGTGTATGAGTGTGCCCATGCCACAGCTTACAAGACCCCTGAATCTGGCCTGTGCACCCCCTCTCCCTGGCCACTGCTCGAGCATCAGGGCCCCATTCTCCCTGGGTCCTGTGTCACTAGTCACCCTGGCCTCCACAGTGTCCCCCACTTACCATGTCCCCCACACGCTATGTCCCCAGCAGGGCCTCTTGACCCCTGAGCCCTGCACATCCTCTCCAGGTCAGGGGCTTTGCTGCTTCTTCATGGAATACTGCCTGGCCCTCAGGTGGGCACTCAAGAAACCCAGACTGGCAAATGAATGAGTGATTTCTGTAGGTTTTAACTCAAATGCAATGAATGATGCCTTGTACCTTAAATTCCACTGTGCATTGACTCAATCAGGATTTGTTAAGAACTGAAGTAACCTCCGGACTAACTTTTCAACCCATGAATGTGGTTGGAGGGCGTCTTTGTCGCCTGGGCCTGGCTGGGCTCAGCTATGGCAGATCCGGCCTGTTTCAGGCACATTGTCACTGTGTTTAGAACAGGTGCAGCCCTAACTAGGCTGGTTTTGGATCTCCTGGTGGTGTCTTCTTGCCATTTGGGACGAAAACATGGGATTCTGGTACTAGGAAGCTTTCATTCAACTGGAAAGATTCAGAAAGATTCATTCTGAGAAGGAACATAATGCCCAGATAAAGGACAGCAGTTTTCAAAGGATTACGAGTTAGCTAGACCAGGATTAGGGTTTGTTGAGGGAACATGGTGACTTCTAGTTCCTTGAGCTTGGGCAAGCCTCAGGTTTCCAGAACTCAGCTCTGCTGTGGCTGGGCTGGTCCTCCCAGCCTGTCAGCCCATCTTCCTGCCCAGGCCCAGTGACTTGACTCCTCCTGGACTGGTGTGCCAGGAGGGAGGTGGCATGACGGGGGTCATCGGCCTTGAATCACCCCAGCCCACAAAGTTAGGTTTAAGAGTTTCACCTGCAGCCCTCCAAGATGGCTGTGAAATCCTGACGCAGGCCTTCAGGGCCCCTGCAGAGGAAGGAAAATCATACTCAGACAGTCACACTCCACGTTCCATGGAGAATAACTTACAGTGACACAAAAGGGAGGGTGTGGGGGACATGCCGCCCCTTCCTGGAGGAGCAAGGTTGCTCTGCTCTGAGCGAGCTGGCCATCCAGGCTGCTCCAGGGACACAGCTTTGTTTCGCCCTCCTTGCCCTGCCAGATCTGCCTTGGTGCTGCTGCGTCTGGGATGAAAAGCCCTCGGTGGCTTCCAGGAAGGCCCGGATTGCTCCTGTAGAGAGGAAACCGTGCCTTCCCCTGCCTGCAGGACCTATAACCAGTGCTTGTGTCAAGTATCCATCATTTGCACAGTCAGCAGCCTGCTCGGCAAGGCCGGGCGGGCCCTCTGGTGATGCCAGGGCCTCAGGGACCACACAGCCAGCCCTGGCTTGCAGCTGTGACCACCACTGAAATGTGCAGTGCTCCTAGGCTCTGCTCAGGTCAATGGTCTATGAGCATCACCGGGGACTCTCAGCCAGGGGTGAGGTCTGGATTTGCCTATGCAGGGCAACGTTGTTGATTGTCACGACTTGGAGGGAGAGGGTGGGGGGATGCTACTGGCATCTGGTGGGTAAAGGCCAGGGATGCTGCATAAGTTTCTACCAGGTGCAGGACAGGCCCCATGACAAAGAATCACCCCACCAGACACAGGAGGTAGAGAAAAGCGTTGACAGCATTCAGGTGGGTTCAGGGAAACTGAGGCTTCATCTGCTTCAACCTCCTTTATCTGGTGGCTGTATAAACTGAGGCCCAGAGGGGAAGATCTGTTCCCTGATGTCACACAGTATGTGGGTGGCTGGGCCAGGGCCCACCTCCACACTGCCTGGCTCCCCTTCCTGAGCTCGAGCCAGCCCACACTGGCCCCAGGATTCTTTGTAAGGAGAATTCCAGGATGTACCCGGGGCCTCCAGGGGCCTTGACTGAATCTGTCATTTGTGGGGATTGATCTGGCTTTTACTGTCTGTCGTGGAAGCTGAGCCCAGGAACAGACCTCCTCTGAACAAATGTCTTAACAATTCATCCCCATATACGCTCCTCTAATGGAAGAGGAAAATCTCTGTGATTGCGGAAACTAGGCTGATTTGGGAGAAGAGGGCTCCTAATGGTTGGCTTTCTGCTGCCCAGGGGGCGAGCACATGTGTATTTCTTGTCTTCAAGTAAGAAGTAGAACAACCTTAAGGAGAATTTGGAAAAAATACACCCAAATCTTAGCTCAGATGCTTTCATTTTTTTCTGACAGTGAATGTATCCATGTCTATATAAGGCTTCCACTAACGTGGATATTTACAAGCCCAGTTTTCCCTTTGATTGATAACGTGGATTTTTTTTTTTAAAGAGACAAGGTCTAGCTCTGTCACCCAGGCTAGAGTGCAGTGTTGCCATCATGACTCACTGCAGCCTCGACCCCCTGGGCTCTGGCAATCCTCCAGGCTCAGCCTCGCAGGTAGCTGGAATGACCGGTGTGCACCACCAGAGGCAGATAACTTTCTATTTATTTACTTTTTGTAGAAATAGGGTCTTGCTATGATTCCCAGGCTGGCCTCCAACTCCTGAGCTCAAGAGATCTTCCTGCCTCAGCTTTCCACAGTGTTGAATTTACGGGCATGAGCCACCACACCGGACCCTGAGATGGTTTATAAAAATAACTATGAGCATGGTCTTATGGATCCTGAGGTGTAAAACCCTATGATGGTCTTCTAGGTGGGACATCATGACTTCTTCATGACCCCTGCACTGGGCGCACAGGAGAGGCACACGCGTATTGTTGCCTGGCAGTACACAGCAGGACCGGGGATTTTCCCAGGTAGCTCCCCTGGGTCAGGCGATGCTGCCACCCTCAGGCCAGGTGCCTTCTCCTTCTAGCAAGGCAGTCAGTGGGGGCTGCCCTGGACCCAGCGCCCCCAGTAGGTGGTCTTCCTCAGGCGTCCCCAGTCCTGTCCACCATGCCTTCTGCAGCACCATCATCCTCAGCCCCTCTCTCTGATCACCTGGGGGAGCGGGACCTTTTCCATTGCACCTACTGTCAATGCCACTGCTTTGTCAAGGAACCCTGGAGAATGCTGCCTCAAGATCATAGCCAGGGCAGTGCGAAGGTGGTGTTGGCTGGGCAATCAGCTGATCTGGGACAGAGTTCACTTCATCATGACTGGCACAAGCTTAAAGCTACATTTTTGACCAAGGCACAAATGCCAGGCTGTAATCTACATATCACGATGTTCAAGGCACTGTAAGGAACACTAGGCAAGTGCTGCGGTTTGCTTGGGTTTTATGGCTTTAGCTTCCAAGGGGCTATGAAGTGGTTTGTAAAGATGTGGGCACTGCAGCAGTAGAACTTACTAGAAAGGGCATGCATTCAGAATCACATACACTGGGTTTAAAGCCCAGTTGTCACTTGCTCACTGTGTGACTTTGGGAGTTCACTTCACCTGTCTGAACTTCCACTTGTCATCTGATCAGAGCAAGGATGGTAATAACAGCCACCTCCGGGCTAAAGCGGGGACTGCAGAAATGATGCAAGGATCTCAGCACAGTGCCTACTGGTGATTTGCACAAATCTGCTTACAGTGATTATATCTAGTGAACATTAAGCCAAGACATGAGGGCATGGGGGGACAAAGGCCCCTACAGTGAGGTTGCAACAAGAAATGTCCAGTGTGGGGGTCCCAGGCACGGGCCACAGGTCTGCTTTGAGTTTTCTCAACTCTCCAAGTTGGAGGGAAATAGAATGATATGAAAATTTACAGTGCCCATAGAATAAAGGCAATGCCAGTACTTGGAGGATGACAGCTGTTTCTGATATCAAGAAATTTCTCCCATGAGGTTTTGTAAAAAATATGATTAAAAAAACTGGAAACAATTGAGATGTCAGGCAGTGGAAAGTGTTAGGGAAATTAAATTAAAGCACCTAAATGCATTATCAAGAGACTCTTAAACTATTATTATTAAAGTTTAAAGGTTTCCATAAAAATATAATGAAAAATACGCAAGATGTATCCTGGGATGTTGGCATTAAACAGTTGAATGGACTGGAAGGTAAAGATCACAGTTTGCATGTTTTCGCATTAATCTTACCTGTGTGTAGAAGTTTATCCTTCCATGTGAATTTTAGAAAATCAGGGTGTCAAGTTCTTCAGAGGTTCTGTTTGGATCTGGACGGCTGCTTCATGGAATGCGTAGGTTAACTTGAAGGGAAATGGCAGCTCCGTGCAGCTCAGTCATCCCACCCACAAACCGGATTGCTTTTCATTGGTTCAGGTTTCTTTCACATGTCAATAACGTTTTCAATTTCTCCATAAAAGTTCTGCCCTTTCTTTGTGAGAGTCATTCCCAGATGCTTCGTAAGCACTGCAATGCCATGGTATTCTTCTGTACCGTGTCTTATTGCGCCTCCCCGTCGCTTTTTGCTTGCAGTGGGGCATGGCTGCTCACCTGTGTCTGTTGAGCTCACACACAGCAGCCTCCTTGCACTTGGTTGTGTCTTTGCTCACCCTTTCAAGATATTTCTGTGCCTGAACACACACGAAAGGATGCAAATGGTTGTGTGAAATGTTGAGATGTTCGCTCACTCTTTCCCTCTGTGTGTTGCCCCTGCCCCTATCCCATGTGCAGCTGCTTTGAATAGGGATCTGGCTCTGCTTCCCTGGGCCCCAGGGATGCTCAGGTACTACTGAAGCATCTCTCAACCACTGGCAACCACAGTCAGAAAAGAGCTATCCCACCTCTCCCAGCCATCAGCTGGGATGACTCTGAGTCATGTTCTACAAGCCTCCTAGAGTTTTCCCGCAGGAAACAGCTCGACTTACCCACTGGGTGCAGCCTCTTCAGAGTGTACTTTTTGTTGACAGCCTTCCCTTCTTTATCTCACCTCTTCATTCATGTATTTCCTGGGATCATTTTACAAACACCTTGCTTGTATTCCTTGCCTCAGGGTCTACTCTTTTTAGGCGGAGTCCTGCCCTTGTTGCCCAGGCTGGAAGGCAATGGTGTGATCTCGGCTCACCACAACCTCCGCCTCCCAGGTCCAAGTGATTCTCCTGCCTCAGCCTCCTGAGTAGCCGGGATTACAGGCCCAGCTAATTTTGTATGTTTCATAGAGATGGGATTTCTCCATGTTGGTCCAGGCTGGTCTCGAACTTCTGATCTCAGGTGATCTGCCCCCTTTGGCCTCTCAAAGTGCTGGGATTATAAGTGTGAGCCACAGTGCCTGGCCAGGGTCTGTTTTTAAGGGAGCCCAGACAAGACAACAGCTGAATCATTATCCTTGTGAATGTTCCATTGGCCAATGAGCTTGAGTTGGCATAGAGGAGGCCGTCAGTGTCCTCCAGCTTAATATCATAGTTTCAGTGCCTACCATAGTGCTTGGCCCACATCTAATGCCTTGATAATGATGTAGTCAATAAATGAGTAGGTAGATGGGTGGGTGGGTAGAAGGAATGAAGGAAGGAAAGGTGGATGAATGGATGGAGGGTGACAGAAGAAAAGACGGATGGATCAATAGAAGGATGGAAGGATGGATAAATGGACAGATGGGTGGATGATGATAGAAGAAAGGATGGATGAATAAATGGATGAATGGATGAATAGAAGGATGGAATGATAGATAAATGGATGGTTGGATGGATGATGATAGAAGAAATAAAGAATGAATAAATGGATGGATGGATGGATAAATGGATAGATGAATAGAAGGATGGAAGGATGGATAAATGGATGGATGGACTGATGGATGGATGGATGGATTGATGGATAGATGGATGGATGGATGGAGAGGTGTATGAGTAAAAGGAAAGATTAATGGAAGGAAAGTTGGATGGATGAATGGATGGATAGTTGCTGTGGAGGAGGTGGGAGGAACCTAAGAATCTTCAGATCATGCTCAATTCGGAGGCCTCTGCACTTTCTGGTAGAGTGTCTTGCATTCCTCCCACACTCCCCCATTCCTTACAGTCCTTCTCTGGAAAAGTTGCTCTGGTGATGCAAAGATAATCGCTTTCACTCCACCCTTCCCAGGAATAACAGTGCACCAGACCTCCCTCCCCTGAGGACCTTGTTTTGAGAATGAGCAAGACAGAAAACCACAAAGCCAAGCTGAGGTGGATATTATGGGTTTTCAGTATGGCTCAGAGAGAAGGCTGAAGCCATCCCTGCTATCTGGTGACTCAGACCCCAGTGCCTACAGGATACATGGTCCAGGGCATCCGAGCAGGGAGTGGGAGAGGATGTCTACCTGGGCACTGCAGGAGGGGTTCTCCATCTTCTACCTCTGCCCCATGCCTGCCAGCTCAGACTCCAAATCCCTGTCCCAGAAGCTCTGTTGCTTGCACCTTCACTAAAAGCTTAGGCTGAACTAGCAACACTCCCCAGGCAAGGCGCCTCAGTGGTTTACATTATCTGACTGATACTAGATCTTTCCCTGAAAGCCTGGTTTAATGAGGAGGGAGGGGAATCAGTGTGTGGCCATGGATTTTTGAGGCAGGGAACTGAGATAAATACTTTGGAGGGACACAAGAGAGAGAGGCAGAGAAAGAGAGAGAGACTAGGCAGACACAGGGTGAACTGGCAAATTGGGTAGCCTTGAAACTGACCACATAGTGAATTCAAATAACAGCTAATGTCTGAGGGCTTATCATGTGCTAGCTACATGGGGTAGCTCAAACAAGTTTGTTAGAAGCTATCCAACAATTGTGTTGGGCAGGTTACATTACTAGCCTCATTTTACAAATGAGGTCCTGGAGACACAGAGAAGCTGTCACTTGCTCCAAGTCATACAGCTAATTAGCAGAGGGGCCAGTTCCCTGTGCTGCAACGTTATTGCTTCTCTGCCCAGTGACTATCAGACCCGACACCAAATCATTTGGATATGACTGATTTACCTCTTTGATCATTGCTTCCACTAAATGGATAATTTGCCTCCTGACACTTGTCATTCGTGATGCCTTAGAATGGGCTTAGGAGATTGGGAGTCTGGAGAACTGCCCATTGGCATCGTAGAGAACTGAGTGGTACCTCAATTGGTCATTGGTCTTCTATGAACTTTAGTCTCTTCATCTATGAAGTGGAGGTGGACATGTTTCATGATGGCAAGAGTTCTAGTTAGCTTTAAAATTCAAGAGATCCCCTCCATTTGCTAATTATGTGAGCTTCTAAACATTGTGATCTCTCTAAGCCTCAATCTCAGCACCAGGCCAGTTACAATGATAATTGTACTTTCTTTGTGAAGATTAAATGGGCCCTGATGTAGCCATGGCTGAAGAACAGCCACAGGTCAGATTGTTCATGAAGGCTGGCAGTGATGGGGCCAAGACTGGGAACTACCCCTTCCTCTAGAGACTGTTCATGGTACTCTGGCTCAAAGAAGGCAGCATCACTGCCATTGACACCAAGAGGCAGACCGTGACAGTGCAGAAGCTGTGCCTGGAAGGGCAGCTCCTCTTCCTGTTGTGTGGCATGGAAGCACATACAGACACCCAAAAGACTGAGGAATTTCTGGAGGCAGTGCTGTGCCCCTCCAGGTACCCCAAGCTGGGATCTCTAAACCCTGAGTCCAACACAGCTGGGCTGGACGTATTTGCTGACTTTTCTGCCTACATCAAGTTCAAACCCAGCATTCAGTGATACTCTGGATAAGGGGCTCCTGAGAGTCCTGAAGGTTTTAGACAGTCACTTGACATCCCCCTTCCCAGAAGAAATGGATGACACCAGTGCTGAAGATGAGGGCATCTCTCAGAAGTTTCTAAATGGCAGCAGGCGCACCCCAGTTGACTGCAGCCTGTTGTCAAAGCTCTGCATGGTCCAGGTGGAGTGTGAGAAGTACTGGGGTTCCCCATCCCTGAGGCCTTCCGGAGATGGCATCAGTGCTTGGGCAATGCCTATGCCTGGGAGATTCGCCTCTACCTGTCTACATGATGAGGAGATCAAGCTGGTCTGCAAGCAAGTGCCCAGGGCCCTCAAAGAAGCCCCTCCCAGGACTCCCTCAGCCCCCTCTGTTTTCCCCACAAAGGCCCTGAGGGTTTCCACATTGCTACCCAATGGACATACTCCAAATGGCCAGTGGGCAGGGAGTCCTGGAGCACTGGTGCAGGGGTGTTGAGGGGGAAGGGGGAATGAGGGAAAAGGATGGGGGACTTGGTGAGATTCTTATTATGGGGTGGGGTAGGTAGAGAAACATATTTCAGTAATAAAATACAGAATGAAAAAAAAAGATCAGGGCAGGCGTGGTGGCGGCTCACGTCTGTAATCCCAACAGTTTGGGAGGCCAAGGCGGGTGCATCACTTGAGTTCAGGAGTACAGCACCTGTAACCCCAGCTACTACTTGGGAGGCTGAGGCAGGAGAATTACTTGAACCTGTGAGGTAGAGGTTGCAGTGAGCCGAGATCGTGCCATTGTACTCTAGTCTAGGCGACAGAGCAAGACTCTGTTTCAAAAAAAAAAAAAGATTAAATGTGGTAGTGCATGAAAGTGCACTGAGGCAAAACCAGGCAGGTCACACTCATGAGGATGTTCTCACTGCAAACCCTAGCCCCCATGTGTCAGAGGCTCTGTACGCATCAAGTTTTTCCTTCATTAGACAGCAGCCCAGCACGGATTTTCCTGGTTAGCTGGTTCTCATGGCAGGCTCTCCTCCTCCCAGGTGTCAGGAGACCTCTTAATTCAGCAGGTGGAGGGGATGGAGGATGGGAGCTTGCGTGTTACGTTTGGATGGATCAGGCCCGGAAATGGTCAACATCACTTTTCTCACATGTCGTTGGACACAACTCAATCACTCATTTGCCCCCAGCTGCAAGGGAGGTTGGGAAATGCGGATGGCTGCGTTCCCTGGAGGAAAAGGAAGATGATTTGGGGTATGATTTGCTGGTCTCTGCCGTTGAGCTCTATAAATGACAGACAGTGATGATTATGAAGTTGCTGCTGTTAACCATTTTGGGGGAAGAAAAGAGAGATCCCATGACTTGTCGGGATCAAGAAAGTATCAGTCAGCATTTCCACACATGTGCAAGTGTGTGTGTATGAGTGTGTGTTCCCCAGAAAGCAGAACTCAAGGCAAACCTAATGTTCTGCTATTGGATTAGGGGGTGCAATCCCAAGGAGGGTTCAAGACTGAACTGGCCAGCACTTGGTGTTAGGAGGAATTGCACAATTTTAGGGGTCTCTTCCAAAAGTCCATAAAAACAACTGCTTCTCAGGACAACCATGCAAGGAGGCGAGAGGAGGACAATTTTCACTGGCAAATGGTGCTACTCATTGGCCAATTATCTACTCCATGATGCATGAGGTCTTTCCTTGTGGTGCGTGGCTGGGGACTGGGCAGGTCCCACAGCATCCATGGCCTCCAAGGCAACAGGAAGTCCCCAGAGTGGGAGGAGGACTGTGTCCAGCGTGGACACAGGAAGGCGCTTGCAGAATGTGGCTGGAACCATGCAGATCTGGCTGCCATAGTGGTGCCCGGAGCAAGGAGCCAAAGACCCCAGATGGGACTGAAGTGATCTAGGTAGTAGACAAAAGATGTCTGATACAGGTGTCACCTTTGTCACACTCAGGGAAACCAGAATTAAAGAAACACCTTAGGCTCCAGGGCACCAGGTCAGCACACAGCTGTATCCCTGCCTGAAACTGAGCGTGATTTCTGCCTTGCACTGTATCTGACCTCTTACGAGTCTGAGTGTTTGCTGGAAATAAAAGCCCATGCACACGTGATCCTCTGAGGCCGAGGCCCTGTCATCCTTCACGAAAATGAGCCCTTCAACAAATGTAAATACCCTCCGTGTTCTCCGGAGGCTGGTCCTAACAAGGCCTCGCCAGGGCGCCTTGTAATCCCAGGGATTGCTGGAGCTTTTAGGTTTAACAGAGCAATTTGTAAGGCCGCCTGTCTTGCAGCCAGCTCTGCGGCAACTTGCCTGGGGTATGTTCCCTGGCGTCTCCTAGAAACTGTGGGCTGGACTCATGCAGGGCAGGCGGAGGGCTCTACCGACCCCAAATTTGGAGCCCTCTGGGTCCCAGGGTCTCAGAATGCTCCTGGAAAAATTCACAAGGGCATCATGCATTAGGCTGGGGAGAAAGGAATGGGATACGAAGCCTGAAGATGTGAGACACCGCCTCGAAAAGCGAAAAGCGAAAAGTGGGGGTGATAGTGCAGTGTGAGGAGGAGGCAGAGCTCAAAGAATTTAAGCGCCCAGCTTGGCGCGGGGCCCGGGGTTGTGCCTAACTAGCCGAGGAACCTCAGGCAAGCCAGGACATGACTGCCTTCTACGGCTTCCAAAACCCCGGCCAAGCTTTCTAAAGTGTGCACAGTGGGCACAGCTGTCCTCCCCACCCTGTCTCCCACCGCTTTCCTCCTCTCCCTCACCCTTTCCAGCCACACAGTTCTGTGTTCCATGTGGCCCGCCACAGGCCTGCCTGGGAGATGCTCTGCAGAGACACCCAAACGCCTCCCCATGCGTGTGGCTCCCTCCCTCCCAGCACACAGGCCGACTTCATCTCCCACCCCAGGAAACCAGGCCAGACCCGAGACTCAGGTCTGGCCAGTGGACATGGAAAAGAGTGCCAGCTGCCCTTGAAACGCCTCCTGCCCATCTGCCATGATTTCTTTTCTCTGTTTACTGAGCTCCAGGGGAAGAGACTCCAAGATCCAAGAAAATGGGTCTGGACTCTGGAATGACTCCCTGGAGCCAACCGCCCACCCTACTGCCCCACATTGGCCTGTGCCATGAGAGAAGCATGCGTCAGGTTAAGCTCCTGAAGCCTGGGGTTGCCTGTTCCAGCAGTGAGCCTCTGCAGACAGACATGTCCTCAAGACACCAACTTAACCTCTCTGAGCCTGTTTGCTCCATGATAAAAAACGTGACAGTGCATGGGCCCTGCTTAGCCAGCAGGGCCGCTTTAGGCTCAAGTGAGGTAGCTGCCACTCTGGTGCTGAGTCAGACCGGCCCCGGGGCTGTATCCCATCAGCCCACCTCTAAGGCTGTTCAGCAGGGCCACCCTCAAGATTCAGTGAGGTTGTGCGGGCAATGTGTCTGGGTTGTGCCTAGGCCCGCAGCGGGCCCTGCACCAGTGCCCTTGGCCTTCCTTGGGGCTGGCTACCCTTCACTGTGTTCCCCAGCTCCAGCGCCAGCCTTCTCTGTCCACCTCTGAACTCTGGAGACGGCAGTCCCTGAGCTCCCCCGTCCTCTCCCTGGCTTCTGGTTGGGTTCAGCTGTGGGAAGTGCCTTCAGCAGAGTGGTGTACAGGATAAGAGAGCTGTCCGGCCGTTTCTTCCTCCTGGCGGTGGCCCCATCCCTCTCACCACAGCTTCTCTCTTCCATATCTGTGCTGCTTCCAGGTTCCCCTTGCCCTCTCTGACCTCAGGCTGGCCGTGGTGTCCCGCCATGGCTTGCTGCTGGCTGTCTCCACCAGCATGAGCCTCTGGAGCTGGTCCCTGCATTACAGGCTCTCCAGACCCCCAGCCACGGGTGCCGTTTCTTTCCTTCCGGGACCCTGACTGCTGCCCCTGCTCAGCAGCATGGAAGCCTCTTGGTTGGAGCAACAGACACCCACTCTGCCTTACTCAGCAGCATAGGAATTCAGAAAGGGATGCTAAAAAGCTTACAGAATTTCCAGAAGGCTTTAAGATGTGGAAATGAGAGCCTGGGAAACCAAAGAACCAGGCTGGTGGGGTGCAGCTTCCACCGCCAGAGCCGGGCTGGGAGGCCACAGTACGAGCCCCAGATCCCTGTGCTGCGGCCACGGGCACCCCAGGGAGCGGGTGCAGTGAAGCTGTCAGGAGCACCATCTCCAGAAGTGGTTCTCTTCTCTTCCAGCGTCTTGGCCACATGAGTCCAGACTCCGATGTCCGGGTACACGCCGGTGGTTGTCCAAGCAGGCGTCTCTTGCTACACCGCAGCTGCTGAGGGGCTTGCACACTGAGCATTTGGCACCGTGGGCTTTTGGGCAGCGTGTTTTGGGTGCTGGGTGAATACACTGGATACCTTCCGGCTGCTTCTTGTGTCTGCCTCTCCTTTTCCCTCCGTGCCCTCGGAGACTGTAACATGGACTCCTCTGCTTTGTATTCATCAGGCTCCTTTGCCCTGGCATCCTGCTGAGTTCAGCCAACTCAAGACTCCAGAAAGAGATGGGAGGGAGGCAGGGAGAGAAGCCGGGGTAGTCACTGGCCTTGCCGCAGCCTCGTGCACAGCCTGGCTGTGTCCCTCTGAGAAAGGCCACAGCTCCTGTTGGACAGGCCCCGCTCCACTGGGTCTCTCTGTGTCTGGAGTTCTGGTAACTCCCTCAGCAGCCCCTCAGTCATGGTGGTGGTCTCTGCTCCCTGCAGTTTCTATTTTGCAGGGGGAGGGGAGCTGTACCACCCCTTGTTGGTGTCTTTTGTCAATTGTCGTCGTATTAAACTCTTTCCGAGTCACCATGTAAGAGGAACTTTGATTTCTTGCTGGTGCCTGGATTGTCAGGGCAGGCAAAAACAAACAAGCAGGCAGGCCACGGATGAGCATGTTCACAGCAGCTCTCCTGGGCCTCTGTCCTGCTTGTGACCCCCAGAAAGGTAGGTCCTAGTCCTAACCCTCTGTAGCTAAGGATGTGAACTTACTTGGAGAAAAGATGTCATTGAGCAGATGTCATCAAGTTAAGACGAGTTTGGACAGACACTCAGTGGGGCAGGCCTAAGAAACAACAGAGGCAGAGACCAGAGCGACGCGTCTACGAGCCAGAGAACAGTAGGAACTGCTGGCAGCAACAGAAGCAAGGAGGGAGGAAGGAACAGATTCTCCCCCTGACTTCTCAAGAAAGGATCAGAAGTGAGGAAGGAGGAAGGGACAGATTCTCCCCCTGACTTCCCAAGAAGGGACCAGCCTTGCGGACTCGACTTTGGACTTCTGGCCTCCAGAACCGTGATAGTCTCTAGAGAGACACACAGATGCCCGCTGTCCCCACATGAGCTAGCTGTGCTCTTAGAGCTCTGCACCTATGTCACGTGGGCCCTAAGGCTCCCAAGATGGCCCGATTGGGATCCCAGCTCCACCTGGTACTGGCTGTGACATTGGCAGATTCACCTCTGGGAGCCTGGGTAACAATGCTTAACTCTTTGCGTTTGCTTTGAGAACTCCAAAACTTTGAGTGTAAAAATTCTTAGCACAGTGCCTGCCACAGTGCAGATGCTCCAGAGAAGCTCCCAGAAGAACAGATTGGTTGGCCAGCTGGTCACTTCAATCCAGGGCAGGGTGACAGGGCAGGGCCATCTGCCCCAGCCTAGGGATGAGGGCAGCCTCTTGGCAGATGCCAGGCCTGAACTGGGGCTTGCTGTGGGAATAGGACGACAGCTGGGGTTTGCTGGGAAACAGGCTTCAAGAGGAAGAGAAGAGGAGAGCCAAGGGAGCCTGGCAGAGTGGAGGGACATGCCCTGTCCCTTTCCCCAGGGACTAGCTGTGTGATCTTGAAGTAATCACTTAACTCTTCTGGCCTGCAGGTGCTTCCACACAATGCAGCTGTTGGGAGCAGGTCAGTCTGCAGCAGACGGCCGACCAGAGTGGTCTCTCAAGACCCTGCTGTGGCAGAGCCTGTTCACAATTCCCACAGACCATTCTCCACCTCTCCTTAGGTTCAACTGGGCACATGGCTACCTGGAAAGGACTCATTTCCCAGCCTCCCTTGCAGCTATGTACAGCCATGTGACTACATTCTGGCCAATGAGAAGTAAGAAGAAGTGTCATGTGATACCTCCGGGAAGTCAGCTCCTTAAATTAAAAGGGAAGGGGATGAAGTCAAGAGGAGCTTAAGGAGACATGACAACTAAATTCACCTGGGATCCTAGAACAGGAAATACACCTTAGGTAAAAACTAGAGAAGCCCAGAGCAAGCATGGACTTTAGTTAATGAAAATGTATCAGTATTTGTTCATTAATTATACCAAATGCACCATACTAATGTAAGATGTTAATAATGGGCCAGGTGCAGTAGCTCACACATGTAATCCCAATACTTTGGGAGGCCAAGGAGGATCACTTGAGGCCAGGAGTTCAAGACCAGCCTGGCCAATGTGGTGAAACCCTGTTGCTACTAAAAATACAGAAAAAAATTAGCCAGACATGGTGTCATGCACCTGTAGTCCCAGCTACTTGGGAGGCTGAGGCAGGAGAATCGCTCTAACCTGGAAAGCAGAGGTTGCAGTGAGTCGAGATCTCGCCACTGCACTCCGGCCTGGGTGACAGAGCAAGACTCCGTCTCAACAAAACAAAACAAAACAAAACAACAAAAAATACATTAATAATGGGTGTAATTGAGTATGGCGTATACCCTATGGGAACTCTGTACTATATTCACATTTTTTCTGCAAATCTAATACTGTTCTGAAAAATAGTCTTTTTTTTTTTTTTTTTTTTTTTTTTAAGGGAAGAGCATGACCTTTCTTATTCCATCCTGCTGTCAGAAAGTTGGGTGTGATGGCTGGAGCTCAGGCAGCCACCTGGGACCATAAAAAGAAGAGCCACATTGCAGGGAAGTGGGAAGAGACTGGAGCCCTGTCGGCTTCATGGAAGCACCGTCCCAGCTCCAAATGGCCCTCTCTTTTATGCTAAAGGATCAAATCTTGTCGGTTTAAGCCACGTTTCATTGCTTTTAAGTTTTTTACTTCCTATGAAGTGGAATCTAATTGCTATGGAGACGTCTTCTCTCTCTTTAAATGACTTCCGACCTCAACAAAAGTCCATTTGGGATATTTTCCCCACCATGTGATCTTAGGAAACAAGTGGCGTTTCTCTCCCTGCGTCCTCCAAAAGTTCTGGTGTTAAGTGCTTGGTGGCGGGTCCACTAGACACTGATTCATGGCTCCCGGATGAATGGGACGAGACAAATATGTTCCATTCCAACTCCTTAAAAAACAGCCAGACCAACTCAATGGCTTTTTGGTACTTTTCCACTTTGCTGGAGTTACGATTTATGCCTAGTTCATCAAGATAAGGCAAAGAACAACGTTGGTGTTTGTGGCTGTTGGGTCTGTGCATGAGGCTGACATGGCTTCAGCAGCACACGGTAGAATTAAATACATATAATGAGTATAATGTGATTTACTCTCGTCCTGCTGTCCTGATGTTTAAACAGATGTCAGAAGAGTAGAAGGCATGGTGGGAGGAACACATTAGTGTAAATTATTGCATCTGAAAAGAGGGAGTATCGTAAAAATGTTAAAAGAGAAAGTAAGTATTTATGACTTGAGTTGCTGGTGTTTGTGTCTTCCATTTGCCTCCTTGTGTGGAGTCATTAGAACGTTTTCCATTGGGAAAGCTGCTTGTTCTAACAGGCTTGGGTGGACTGATGAGTTTCCAGGCCTGACAACCCTGCACACTCACCTTGGGAAGGTCTTCCCTGCTGTGGACAGGAAGAAGGCAAGGGCAGGCCCTAGAAATCAGGACCGTTATGGGGAGACATGCGACATCCCATTTCCCGCCCGTGGAGGGACCACCACCTCCACGGTACAGATGGAGAGACTGAGGCCCAAAGAAGCAGAGTGTGGTGAGATCACAGCCGAGAATGGTGGGGTCGGTCCTGCAGCTCCGCCTCCACCTCCTCAGCTGCCCTTCCCTCTCCATCTCTATCAGGCATTGCCTGTCTCTGCAAAGCCGAGTCAGAAGACTCAGTCCCACCTGCCTGCCCTTTGGGGAAATCTGAATTGTAGCTGAGGACCAGAGACTGTGGAAGAGAGGATGGAGCAGGGAGTGCAAGACGCTGTGGGTGGGGAGGCTCACGCTGATCGCCTGGGCTGCTTGGGACAATGCAGAGTCACGTGCTCCATCCCAGATGCTTAAGATCAGCACATCTGTGAGGCTGCGGCCCAGGACTCTGAGTTTTAATATCTGTCCCAAGCAACATCGTGCAACTGAAGGTTTCAGACTCACTGGAGGAAAGATCACGGACACTGATGGGGCAACAGCCCTGGCTCCACCAGTCACTGGCCACGTGACTTCGGGCAAAAGGCTTTCAGTCCTCAGCTGCAAAACAGGGTGATTGCCTTCTGTATTATGCAGAGTTTACATAATAACACAACACCAGCTGCCTCGCCTATGTTAGGCAGGTGGGTACATCCCAGGGGGAGGCTGCCCTGGCAGGTGCTACTGTGACTCGCTAAGGTGAGCGCCACGCTTCCCAGGGTCCCTCTCCCCTGGCCTGGTTAGAGTTGGACCACGCATGCACAGGCACAGGCTGGTGGCTCAGTGCAGCTGGGAGTCACCGCGCGGGAGGGAGTGTGTGGCATCGGGGTGTCAGAGTGGGTGGGCTGGATCTCTAGGGCCTTGGGTGCTAGCCAGGAGTGCAGATTTATTTCCAAGGCAGCTAGGGAGGAACACCAATGGGGTTTAGGCAATAGAGAGACACAGTTGGCCTAACATTTTAGGAAGGTCATGTGGCTGCAGAGTGGAAGACAGGTTTGGAGGTCTGTGTGGTCCTTGGGGAGTGGTAATAAAGTTTTTGTTCATTTGTTTGTTTATTGAGACAGAGTCTTGCTTTGTTGCTCAGGCTGGAGTACAGTGGCTTGATCTCCACTCACTACAATCTCCTCCTTCCAGGTTCAAGCAATTCTCCCTCCTCAGCCTCCCAAGTAGCTGGGATTATAGGCACGTGCCACCATGCCTAGCTAACTTTTTTTTGTACTTTTAGTAGAGATGCAGTTTGGCCATGTTGGCCAGGCTGGTCCTGAACTCCTGACCTTAGGTGATCCACCTGCCTCGGCCTCCCAAAATTCTGGGAACATCTGCTTTTTATAGCCAGGAGTCTGGGTCCTGGGGTGAGAAGATACAGGATTCTCCCGGATGACTATGTCCTGTAGCAGACTGGCCTGCTCACTGCCCTGAAGGTGTGCTGGGCACCCCGCCTCTGGCTTTGGCCGTGCGGTTCTTCCAGCCCTCCCTTCTCCTTCTGAGCTACCTGGTCAGAAATCCCTCCTTGGCCCGCTCTGCTTGGGATGCTCTCTTGGCCTCTGTCCCTCTTCTTTGAGGGGAGATGTGATGATGGAGGGTGGGTGGGTGCCATTTATAGCTGCGTAGGGTGAATGAAGGGGCAGGGGTGGGTCAGGTAGGATGTATTTCCTGGGTCAGGAGCACTTAATGAGGTGACTCATGGGCATGGGCATGTGCTCGTGTGTGTGACTCAAATGTCAGCAGCTGCTTCCCCAGGCTATCAGGAATTCAGGCGACCTTGGCTGGAACCGCCCATCCCACTATTAGGAAAGGCTGGTTGTCACCCACACTTTTAGCCCATTTGTGAGGCAGGGGCTCCATGGGTCTTCTCTACCCTGGGGCTGAATACACCCTCCCGCCGCTGTTCATCCTGTCCACTGAGACAGGAAGCTCGGCCCTTGTGCTCCAATTGCAGGAATGTGGGCCTGGAGAGGGCAGGGACTTTGTTTATCTCCTGGTTGTATCCTTGTGCCTAGCACAGGGCCTGGCACCACATAGGTGCCCAGTAAATATTTATAGAATGAATGAATAAATAGCTCGCCACAAAATGCCACTCACAAGAGGCTTTTTGTGAACACAGTGCCTTGTACTGAAGATTCGATGCTCCTGGGTCTCCTGCCACACCGTCGGCCCCTTCTCTCTCTGCCTCCTCCAAAGCAGCTTAACCCCTGAAGAATGTGCAGGGTCAGATTTTGAGGGAGGCGCAGAGGAGTGAGGGGTCTTCCTTCAGTACGCTCCTCCTGTGTTTGGAGACAGGCCTGGTTGGAGCTGGAAGAAAATTCACCTTTCCACTTTTTGTCACATGTTCACGTCTCAGAGCCTGCTCAAAGGCCAATGCCAAAGAAAACCTGGAAATGGGCCTTGGGCAATAGTGTCAGTGTGGAAATTAAATCGTCTAGAAGAGGTCAGCAAACGACAGCCCATGGGCCAAGTGAGTTGTTTTTGTACAGCCCAAGAGCCCAAAGTGGGCTTTTGCATTTTAAAATGGTTGAACAAATCAAAAGAGGAATTCTATTTCATGACACATGAAAATTATATGAAATTCAAATTTCACTGCCTGTGAAGTTTTATGGGGACACAGCCATGCCCGCTGGTTTGTGAATTGCCTAAGGTGGCTTTTGTGCTACAATGGCAGGGTTGAATCATGGCAGCAAAGACCATACGGCCTGAAAATTCTAAAATACTTACATCTGGCAGTGTACAGAAAATGTTTACTGACCCTGGGCTACAGTGGCAACTCTAGAGCCTGAAACTCACAGGCATTTGTGTTTGTCGGGGGGCTGGTGGTACATACGTTAGCCCCTCTTGTCCTCAGAACTCGGGTTACTTCAGATATTCGTGAGTCAGATGCGGCTGTGGCACCACAGGGATGCTGCTTTTCCTTCTATAGATGGCCTTTCTGAGCATCTTTGCAGAACACATTGATTATTTTAATTCCTCCAAACATAGCAGCAAAATTCTTGCTTGTGAAGTACCCTTCTTGCCTTAAAGGTGTGTTGAAAGCTGACTTCTGCTCACAAGCCTCAGTTCTGCTGCCTAAAATAATACTCCAGGATGCTGGCAAGGGAATAGTACACTTCCTGCGAGTGTTCAATTCACATTCTCCCAAAAATAACACCAAGACTGTTAACACCTGCGCTTTCCAACGCTTCCTCGCTCACAGCAGGGAGATTAATGGGTTCCATTCAGAACGGACCTTTCTGACCTCATCCATGAAGTCGGGGAACTCAGGAAATTGCTCGCTAATCCAAATCTTGATAGTCCTAAGATCCTGACATTCTTTTTCCCCCTTCTCCTTTGTAGCCTGAAAATGCCCCCTCCGAACTGAGTTACAGCTCTGAAAGTTCTGATAAGATACTGGGCAGATTATTCCCCATGGATACATTCTAATATTTATTGAATGGGAAGATCACAAATGATGGGGTTTGACAGCATGAAAAGTGGTCCGATTAACCCCAGAAAACTGGTTCATTATCAGAGAGAAGAACACAGGAGAAAGAGGAAGAAGGGAGAAGCTTGCAGTCTCTAAGACTGCGTCTCTTTGTCACGTTGCGAACATCTCGAAGAAAGGTAGAAACTACGCAGCGTGTTTGCACATGCGAGATGTCCTGGGAGACCAATGTTGTGAGTGAATTCTCGTGAGATCTGGCTGCTAAAAAGTATGTAGCACCTCCCCTCTCCCTTCCTCCAGCCCTGGTCATGTGACGTGCCTACTTCCCTCCATCTTCTGCCACGATTGGAAGTTTCCTGGGGCCTCAGCAGAAGCAGAAGCTGCTGTGCTTCCGGTACATCCTGCAGAACTGTGAGTCAATTAAACCTCTTTTCTTTCTAAATTACCCAGTCTCAACAAAACCAACGAAGGTTTGTTGAGACGCTTGCTCATGTGACATAGCCAATCCTTTCAGTAACCTTCTACAGTAGGTATTTGAGTCTCGTTTTACAGGTAAAGTAAAACAAGGTTACTGAGGGAGAGATGGAATTTGAACCCAGGTCTCTTGGCTTCCAGGCAGATAAGACTATAAACTCCTCAAGGGAAGGGACCAGGTCTTATTTAGTTGCACACTCCCATTATAGAGCACACCTCTGATACACAACAGGTACTCCTAAATGCACATTGACAGTGATATGGTCTGTGGTTTTCCCGACCTCCCCATTCCCTGCCGCAGTGATTTCTCCTTCCTGTCACCTGAAGAGAGAGGACGAGTTAAGTAGCATTTAAGATAAGCACTTTATAAACTCCAGGTTATCTTAAATGCTACTTAACACTTGTGGAATACTTAAACATTTTTCAGTTTGTATGTGGATAATATATTCAGTCGTTTAAAAGGGTTTATGGAGGAAAGAAATTCTCCCTCCAACTTCTGTCCCCAGGTGGTAGTCATTAATGCTGTTCACTAAATAGGTTCAGCTCCCTACCTTCTAGGCATCCAGAGATTTACATTTCCTGGTCCCCCTGTGGCTGCAGGAATCATGTGACAAGTGCTACCAGTGAGCAGCAGTCACATATGTCCCTTGAAGGCTGGCACAGTTTATCGTCAGCTCAAGAAAGACCTCCAGACCTCCAGAGACCCTCCAAAACACTTCACCCTCAGGTGTGACAACGAGAAAGGCTTGATTCTTGAGTGATATATGAGCAGAGAATGCCCATTAACTCGTGATCATTTGTATGGATGAAAAGTCAACCTCTGTTGTTTAAGGCACTTTGATTTTGGGTGGTCGTTTGCTACTGCAGCGTCACCTGGCATCTCCTAACTAACCCACCAAGCCTCTTGGTTCCCCGTCTAGGAAGCTCTCACTGTTACCACTTTCTTGGATATCCTTCCAGATATAACCACAACATATACAATAAAATACAGTCACATGGTGCTTAACGGCAGGATGTCTTTTGAGAAATTCACTGTTAGGCAACTTCATCATTGTGTGAACATCATAGAGGGCACTTACACAAACCTAGATGGTGTGGCCTACTACAAACCCAGGCTAACTGGTACAACCTGCTGTCCTAGGCCACAGACCTATAGAGCATGCTACTATAATGAATGTTGTAGCCAACTGCAGACCAATAGTAAGTAATTGTATATCTAAACATAACTAAACGTAGAAAAGATAATGCATTGCCCTTCAATGATAGGAATTTTTAGCTCTATTATAATTTTTTAGCTCCATTATAATCTTATGGGACCAGTGTCATCTATGTGATCTGTTTTTATGTGGTGCGTGACTGTCTATAATGACAGATATTACCTACTAGTCTCTGTTTTACTTTTTTTCTTTCACTTAGTATATGTTGGACATACCTCCATAACAATATATAAGTATCTGTCTCATGTTTTGACAGCTGAATTATATTCCACTCAAACTATGTGTCATTATTTATTCAAACGGCATCCACGTGCCAGGCATTCTGTTTTCAAGTTTTTGCTATTACAAATCTTGCTGCTAAAAAGTGAATAATCTTGTTTGTAGGTTGATATGGTTTGGATCTGTGTCCCCACCCAAATCTCACGTCGAATGGTAATCCCCAGTGTTGGAGGTGGGGCCAGGTGGGAGGTGACTGGATATGGGGGCGGCGTCTCATGGTTTAATACAGTCCCCCTTGGTGCTGTCATCATGATTGCAAGTGAATTCTCATGAGATCTGGCTGCTAAAAACTATGTAGCACCTCCCCTCTCTCTTCGTACTGCTCTGGCCGTGTGACGTGCCTGCTTCCCTTCAGCTTCTGCCATGATTGGACGTTTCCTGAGGCCTCTCCAGAAGCAGAAGCTGCTGTGCTTCTGGTACATCTGCAGAACCGGGAGCCAGTTAAGCCTCTTTCCTTTATACGTTACCCAGTCTCAAGCATTTTTTTTTTTTTTTTTTTAGCAGTATGAGAATGGACTAATACATATGTGATTTTGGACTCATGAAATTATATCTTTAGAGCAAATTAAGCCCTTTATCTTTTTTGTTTGTAAAATGAGAATAATTGTGGTAACCTACCTGAACAAGGTTGTTGTGCAGATTACTGCCTTAGTACAGGTAAAATCCTGCAGCATGTAGTAAATGCCTTATAAATAAATAATAAATATTTATACTATATAAAGAAATAAATATTTTATGATTAACTTTTGGGTAAATTAGTGATGTAAAAATAGGCAAAACAAAATTCCCAAACAAAATCACATTTAGTGAAGAAAGGGGCTGAAAAAGCTAGTGCCATGTTATTATATATATATAGATAGATAGATATAGATATAGATATAGATATAGATATCTTGTCAAATTTGCCATATACAGAAGAATTTCCTTCATCTACTCATCCACTTCTCCAGTCTTTTATCTGACAGACTTTAGTCTTTGAGCACCTACTGTGTGTTATGCTAGAAACAGGAAATAACAGGGTGAATCATACACAAAAGCGTGTGTAATTATTATCTCCACTTTACCCAAAGGTCAGAAATAAAAATAATATTATTTTGTATCTCACCCAAGAGTTTCTTTAATGTTGCTGCTTTTTGTAAAGTAGATCAAAGTTTTCAGATAATACTTAATCTTTAAGGGGAAGTCTCATGAGCTTGCTACCTTGAGGAACTTTGAGAAATAGGTTTTAAAAAATTTTCCAAATGTGGTTGACTTATTGGCTTCTATTAAGCTTATGTGGTGATCACGATGGTGACTTTTCCCGCAAAGTGAGTGTCCCAGCTCCCAATTCTGCTGTTGCATTCTTCCTGCAGTTTTGAGGGCCAGGTACAGATGCTTTCTAGAATTCTAGATGAAGAATTGTAGCCAGTTGTTCCTGCAGTAAGCTTATTGTGTCTTATGTCTCAGTATTACAAAATGATATCGTGGTCATTTGCTGATATTAGGCAAATGTTGAGTGATTTTTACCTCAGGTCTGCTGAAGAGAAATGTTCGGGCTGGATGCGTGTTTGGATTCCTTGAAATCTCCATCACCACTGCTAACACTGTCACATTATCATCATCACCATAAGTATCATCACAGTCATCACCACCATTATCACCACCAACCATCATCATCTCCACCATCATCATCATCATCACCATCATCACCATCATCATCACCACCACCAGCACCATCATCACCATCATCATCATCATCACCATCATCATTATCACCATCACCATCATCATCATCTTCATCACCATCATCACCACCACCACCACCACCATCACCATCATCATCACCATCACCATTATCGCCATCACCACCACCATCACCATCATCATCACTATCAGTATCACCATCACCATCACCACCTAGTAGCTTTCATCACCATCATCACCACCACCATCATCATCACTAACATTATTATCACCATCACCATTGTCATCATCACAGCTACCATTTATTTTGCACCTACTATATTCTAGAAACTTTCCATACTGTATTTCTCTTAATTTTCACGATGACTCTAAGAACTGAAGTTAGTTATTTTCATTTTACAAATAATGAAAGCGATACTAAGAGAATTTAAGAAACTTGCCCAAGGGAAAACAAGTAGTGAGTGGCAGGTCCAAGATTCTGAGTCCAGGATAGCCTGACGCCAAGCCTAGTGCTCTTTATGGTACGCTTTGCTGTTTCTTTAAGAATCAACTCTAAGATTCAAGCACATGCAGTATGACTGAGGAAGACAATAGGATGATGTTGATGATCATGATGATGAAAGCTACCAGGTACTGATAATGGTGGTGGTAGTGGTGGTAGTGATGATGGTGATGGTGATGATGATGAGTGGTGCTAGACACCACTCCAAGTGCACTACATCTACGAACTCATATTAATTTTCATAAATATAATGATTATGTCCAGTTTTCCAGTGAGAAAACCGAGACTCAGAGAGAGTAAGCTACTCAATAGCAGCAACGCCTGCCAACTCTGGGACTAGATGGGGTTAGGTGATATTGTAACTTTCTGTCCCTGTCTTAAGCAGCATGATAGTAGCTTGTTTTGAGAATTATAAAAACTCCCCCAACAAAATCTCCTACATGATATTTGCTTAGTGAAATCTCTTATTATTACTGCTGTTACTAGTATTATTAGCACTGGTTTTGCTACTGTTAGAATAATCACCATTACTGAGCGTCTACTCATTCTGCAAATAGGTTGTAAGAGGTTAATTGAAGTTCTTAGGAAGGACCAAATTGGTCAAAAGAAGACCTAAAACGCTGTGCCACTCTCTGTGTCTTCCAGTTTTTTTGCACAGAGTGTCTGAAAGGCTGGTGTCAGTATTATTTGGGCTTTGTGGGACATTTGTGTGTGCTGAGTATCCTGAGTGCATGTTTTAACTGACCCCCAGAATAACAAACACAGAAGAAAGTTAAGCAGTGACACACGCTCTGTGTATTTAATCTTGCCAGGGTGAAAACCAGGGCACAGCAGAGCCTGTGTCTCCTGCCTCTTCAAAAACTACTGTCCATAGAGAAAAATAAAACACCTACTGGGTGCCCAGGTCTTGCTCAAAAGTGGAAGACAATTCCTTCATTCTCAAAATGCTGATTATTTGGTTACATCGACTGCTCCAAGCCAAAATGGATGAGACTGTGTTTTTCTTTTTAATATTTTAAGAGTATTTTAAATATAAGTTCAGGCTAAGAAAACGAGGAAGACCATGGTTTAACATGCAGTTTGCTTGCCTTTGAAAATTGAGTGAGGGTGTAGACAGAAGTAGAAACATAGTTAATGTCCCCGCCCTCCCGGATGGAGGTTTCCCACCCAGTGGGAAATATGAGAAGGGGCAGCAGCCTCTATGTGGTGGAGCTCCTGGAAACAGGTCAGGGGCTCCCCGTGTACGGAGTTCCCATGCTGCGCCTGGCTACGTGGGTGGACGCCATGCCAGCGCTCAAGGAGCTCTCTGCCCGGAGGGGTGAGACGGGTGAGCACAGGTGATCACAGTCCACCTGTAACAGGTGCTGGCAGAAGCCAGGCAAGGCTGCAAGACAGCAAAGAGAAAGCTCAGCACCTGCTGGGCCTAGGCTTGATTTGGGGATGTAGCAGAGGTGGGTCTGGGACATCTCCCACCTCTTGGGAGGTAACTAGAGAAAGCCGCTGCTGGGCACCGCCCAGCCTTGCTGTATCCGTAATTCGTGGTAACGGTGAGGCTTGGCTAGCAGAGCTCTACGCCCCTTCCAGCCCTTTCCAGTCGGCTTCCTGCTGTGAGGGGGAAAAGCTAAAACCCACACTTCTCAGGGCCCCCGGCGGTAGAGCTCAGATGCCTACGAACTCCCACTGATGCAGTTTGGAGAAAGAGAGTGAGGCCGTGGCCGTATTCTGGCTCTTGGTTGTTCCTGCAGGAAAGTGTGGTCTGTGACCATGTCCCTGCCTCTGATAGTGCAAAAAGTCAGCTGTGGCAGCAGCTTCTCAGTCCTGTGTCCTGATCCCTGAGTAGCAGCGGTGGACATGTGCTTGGGAACTCAATAGCTCCCATGTCCACCCTCCGACGTCTGGCCGTCTGGACAGGGACAACGGCAGCAGCTTCCCAGTGAATCAGTTCTGGATTCCAGCCTAGTGCTCGTTCTTCTAGACTTGCAAAACCTAATTTCTTATACCAGATCTCTTTCTGCTTAAAGTAGCGAGTATGGCTTCTCTTTTAGAAACAGCTTTATTTATTGAGATGTAATCAGCATACCATAGAACTTACCCATTTAAAGTATACAATTTGGTAGATTTTAATATATTCACAGAGGTGTGCAGCCATCACCACAGTCAATTTTAAAATGCTTTTGTCACCTCAGAAAGAAACCCTGTACTCTTGTCATCATCTTCTTTACCCACGTCCCCTAGTCCTGGCCACACACTGATCTTTCTGTCTCTGTGGATTTGTGTGTTCGGGACACTTCCTCTAAATGGACTCATACAACGTGTGGCCTTTTGTGCCCCTCTTTCACTCAGCATCGTGTCTTCAGGGTTCATCCATGATGTCGTGTGGATCAGCACTTCATTGTTTTGGCCAATTAGAGTAATGCTCCATTGCATGGATGGACTGCACTTCGTCTGTCCATCATCAGTTGATGGACATTTGGGATGTTCCACCTCTTGGCTGCTGTGCATCACACGGTTGTGATCACTTGTGTACAAGTGTTTGTGTGCATGTATGGCTCAGTTTTCTTGAGTGTGTATTTGGAAGTGGGATTGGTGGGTCGGTTTCATTGTTTGAGGACCTCCCAGAGGGTTTTCCAGCAATTTCACATTCCTACCAGCAGTGTACGAGGGTTCCAGTTTCCCCACATCTTCCCCTACACTTGTCATTATCTGACTTTTGAGAGCAGCTTCTCTTTCCTGTCCTGCCCCCTGAATGAAATGGTATCTAATTGAGGATAGAGCTTTTTACTTGATAAGCCTTCTTCTCAATGTGGTGGTCCACCAGTCCCCATTTCTGTTAATATAAGGTGGGGATGGTTTGTGAAGAATCTCCAGGCAGTGACTCCTTTCATCCGCCCAGTGTCTCCGAGTTGGTGGTGAGGTGCTCCAGTCCTCATTGCCTAGACAAGGACATGGCAGCTTACGCAGGTTCAGTGAGGGACCTGTGTCCACCAGTGGGATGAGAAACACAGTTTTTCTGACCCCAGTCTCCTCTCTGCTGCATCCCCAGGGAGCCCGCTTGCAGCATTTCATCCAGCATACCAACCAGGTCTACCAGTTGCTCTGTAGTTATTCAGAGGAAACAACCCCCACCTAAGGCAGCCATTTAAACACATTGGCTTAGTTGAAATTTTAAAATTGTTCTGAATGATTTAGTTGAGAAAGCTGAGCTGAGCTTCTCTGTAGTGATTTCCAGCAGCCAGGAAAAAGGTCATGCCACTGAGACCTACAAGCAGCGTCTATTGTTTAGTGTCTCGGGGCCCCAGCTCGTCACAGGAAATCCACAGCAAGGTGAAGGCTGTGCTTGCCAAGTCTTTGAAAGCAGTTCCTCCTGCCAGAAAAGCATCTTATGGAAGCCACCGTCCACCCAGACTTCCCGAGAACTTTCTGCAGTACAAAAGAAAGAAATTTTTTTTTTTGAACCAAACATGCCCCTGAGGTTGATATTTCACAGTGGAGGTGAAGACTGAAGTGATATTCTGATTTTTGGAAACAAACGGAGTAAACTGGAAACTGCTCAAACATTCAGCCAAAGAGGTTTGGTTAAAATATGGCCTGTCGATTAGAGGCACTCCAACCATCTATTGAAAAATCCTATTTTAGAAGAATGATTGATGGGCTAGAAAAACATTTATGACATATTAGTGAGTGAGACTAGCAGATTACCATTCAGCAGTGGTTTTCGACTAGGACGACTTTGCCAACTGGATGAAATGCCATGAAGGTACCTGGCAATGTCTGGAGACATTCAGTTTATAATTTGGGTATGCTATGGGCAGGTAGGGGCAGAGGATGCCACCAGATAGCCTACAGTGCATGGAAGAGCCCCTCATATACGTTTTTTGTTTGTTTGTTGTTTGAGATGGAGTTTCATACTTGTTGCCCAGGCTGAAGTGCAGTGGTACGGTCTTAGCTCACCGCAACCTCTACCTCCTGGGTTCAAGCAATCCTCTTGCCTCAGCCTTCCAAGTAGCTGGGATTACAGGTGCCTGCCACCACATCCAGCTAATTTTTGTATTTTTAGTAGAGACAGGGTGTCACCATATTGACCAGGCTGGTCTTGAACTCCTGACTTCAGGTGATCTGCCTGCCCTGGGCTCCCAAAGTTCTGGGATTACAGGTGTGGGCCACTGAGCCCAACCTCATATAAGTAATTATTTAGAACAAACTCCAATAGAGCCAAAGTAGAGAAACTGTGCTATATGATATAAATCATATACCTCCTCCTTTTTATTTTTTTGAGACAGTCTCACTCTGTTGCCCAAGCTGGCATGCAGTGGCATAATCACAGCTTGATGCAGCCTCAAACTCCTACCTCAGCCTCCAGAGCAGTGGGACTACAGGCATGCACCACCACACCAAGAGGATATTTTGATTTTTCTGTAGAGATGGGGTCTCACTCTGTTGCTGAGGCCGATCTCAAACTCTTGGGCTCAAGCAGTCCTCCCGCCTGGCCTTCCAAAGTGCTGGAATTACAGGCATGAACCACTGTGCCTGGCCTCATTTTGTTCAATGAAAATATTATATCTTATATATGACTGGAAGAATGAACACCAACATAAACAATTATTGTCTTCTTGGATAAGGGAATTGGTAAATGATGTGAATTTTTGGACTCTGCTGTAGTTTCCAGCCTGTTCAAACAAACAAACAAACAACAAACAAAATCCATGTATTTCTTTGCAATCAGTTTACAAAGCAAAATAAAAGTAAACAATGATAACAAAAGTAGGGAGATTCCTGTGGATGAGGAGTTGTGCCTCCTCCTTCTCCTTTCTTAAGCTCAGTCCGGCTACTTCCAATCAGCCAATGGTTTGTGCCCATCTCACAATCTCTCTATGCCTCATTGTCCCCTTTTGTAAAGCTGATTTCTCAGATTTGTGTTTTGATTCTTCCTCCTTCTGCTTTAATTCAGCAAACATTGATTATGCCTTTGCAATGCAGAAGATGTGCTCGGGAGAAAAGACGTGCTCAGAGCTCTGGAGATGAAAGAGATCCATGCTCAGCCCTGTCCACAACCTGGAGAAGGGCTGCCGCATGCACAGGAGAGCTGGGAGCAAGGGGCAAGGATGCCACATCTGTAAACTCAGTCTGATAAGAGCTGTTACTCTCAGAGGATTGTTAGTGAGGATTAATGAATTAATCTGGGTAAACTTCTGCCACATAGTAGACTGGCAACAAGTGGTATCTTATTTCTATTAAAAGTAATTGTACAAAAGTCCAAGATGGTTTTTATTTTTATTATTGCTTAATTCATGTATTCATTCATTCATTTGTTCAACAAATATTAATTTGAATGACTCCTGTCAGTGTAGCAGTGAGAAAAGTGATATTTCTCTCTGTATTAGTTATCTGTTACTATGTAATAAATTACTCCAAACTTAGTGGCTTAAAACAGCAAACATTATCTCATAGTTTCTGAGGGGCAGAAACTCCGGAGCAATTCAGCAGGGTGTCTCTGGCTCTGGGCATCTCATGAGGTTGCAGTAGGAATGTCAGCAGGAGCTATACTCTCATCTGAAGGCTTGACTGGGGCTTCAGGAGTCACTCCCTAGGTGGTTCCTTCACAGGGCTGTGGGCTGGAGGCCTCAGTTCCTTGTTGCAATGGCCTCTCCACAGGGCTACTTGAGTGTCCTCACAACATGGCAGCTGGCTTCCCCTGAGTATATGATCCAAGGTCATACATCAAGGGCATACAGTCATTTCCGTTGTTAGAAGTGAGCCACTAAGTCTGGCCTATACTCAAGGGGAAGAGAATTAGCTTCCATCTCTTAAAAGGATGAGTGTCAAATAGTTTGTGGAAATGTTTTAAAACCACCATTGTCCTTAGATAGGTGACAGTCTGGCTGGCTTTTTAAAAACATTAGAAAACTTTGAAAATACAGAAAATCACAACAAGGAAACAAATTGCAAATGCCCCTCAGAATCCTGTCACCAAAGATACCATATCCATGTGTTGATTTTTGGCTTCAATTTCCCCCAGCTTTATTGAAGAATAGTTTATATCCAGTGAAATCCAGCCACATTAGGAATGCAGTTTGGGAAGTTTGGCAATTGGTTACAGTTGAAGTTGGTTACAGTTCTGTAACCAACATAAGCAAGACACAGAACATTTCCATCACCCCCAAAGCTTCCTGCTCTCATCCCTATTTGCACCCCTCATTCCTGGTCCCAAGCAACCACTAATCTGCTTTCTATCACTGTTGATTAGTTCTATCACTGTTGATTAGTACTAGGACTTAACCCACATGAAACCAAACAGCATGCACTTTTTTTCATGTCTGCCTTCTTTCATTCAGAATAATATTTTAGAGATCCATTTATGCTGTTTCACGTGCCAGTGGTTTTTGTGGTTGTTTTTGATTACTGAATAGCATTTCATTGTCTGGATGTATGATAATCTGTTTATCCATTTGCCTATTGATACTCTCTTTCCGTGAGATTTTCTGTGATTCTATCCTTCTCTGGTCCTCCGTCAGTTTATTACAGGAGTCATTCTGTCACTGAACCATGGTCCTGCCCTCTTTTTCCTACTTAGTGATAATGCCATGATAAGATCATGATGATGCCATGACCCTTGAGGGCTGGGTCTGGGTGGGATGGATCAGTCTAAGTGCATCTGTACTGCTCAATCTATACACATTTTTTGAGGATCTTAGGGACTTGAAAGATACATACAATCTCTTTTTTCTCAACTGATATAGACGTTGTTGGAGGGGGGTGGTTGATATGCCCCAGGTATTTCTTTATCTGTGGATGAACAGGTAGGTCCCTACCTTACAAAAATTGCCACATGTTGGAGAGCTTGGAGATGGGGACCTCCCGACCCAGCAGTGCTGGCTTTCCCACAGCCCCACCTGCATTTTCGAGACCTGGGGCTGGATTTCCTGGGTTTGCAGAGGAGCATTCTGTGGTATAAAAGAGAGGGAACCAGCATAGACTTCTTGGAATTTGCCCTCAAGTTCTTTGTACTACCTGAGTCGGTAAGTGGATGAATCCAGTGTTTTTCCAACAACAGGCTGCAGTCTATTGGAAATGGCTCAGGAGGCTTCCTGGGGAGTGCTAACAATGCCTTGAGGGGGACCCCGACAGCACTGGGCATGGGGGTCTTGGGCTGCTATGTGATTGGTCGTCAGGAGAGTCTTGGCCCATCCCAGGAGGACCCTGAGAGCTGTCTTGAGACTTTGGCAATAGCAGAAGTCCTTGAGCAGTCACTAGAAGTAGGCTGCCCTCAGGGAGGGAACTGAGCCTTAGGAAGCAGCTCCCTTCAGTAGAGTGATTTCAAGGAAGGACCCAGCTAGAGCTGCCATCCCAGCACACCTGCAGCTGGGCGGGAGACTAGGCCTGCAGGAGCTGTGCTGTCTGTCACACATCTCATGGCTCACTAGCACGCTGTGGCCCACAGGCCTTGTCCAGCAGCTGCCTGGCTTCTAAGAAAGTTCCACTGGACACAGCCGTGCTGTTAGTTTATGCGCCGTCTCTGGTGACTTTCACACCACAAAGGTAGGTTTGAGAAGTTGCGACAGAGACCATGGAACCCTGAAGCTCAAAATAGTTGCTCTCTGGTTCTTTAAGAAAGTTTGCAGGTCTACAATATGAATTTCATGCCTGAAAACTGGCATTTAAAAAAATGAAATACATTAAAAATGATGGAAGTGCTTTGGTGGTGGCTTAGTAGGACTGAGTGTTGCTTGAGGAACCTTGGGTCTGGGTCCCCGAGTGCACTGTGCGCCGAGATGGGATGTGAGGTGTATGTATTAGAGTGGGTGGGTTGCCATCACAAGGGTTTGGAGGCTCTGATGCAAGGTGGTTCGTTTCCCTGATGCCTCGTCCCCTGCTTGCTTTGCACATGGCCGCCGCCTTCTGCAGCCCAACTCAGCAGCAATGGCAAAGAAGCTCTCTGCCATCTTTTACAAAGGAGCAAATTCCATCACAAGAGCCCCACCCTAGTGACCTCATCACTCCCAAAGCCCCACCTCCTCACACCATCACCTTGGGAATGAGGTTTCAACATAGGAATTTGGGGGGACACCAACACTCAGTCCTCTTGGCCAAATCCTGGCGCTAGGTGGGACGACCTCTGGATGCAGCTCATCTTGAGCTCCCCCAGGCACAGGTGGAAGCTGGTCTGTAGCTGAGACCACCTCTACGCAGCTCCTTCCCCTGCCTCTTCCTCACACTCCTGAGAACATCTTCTGCCCAGCACCTCCACAAAGTCCCTACTCTCCTTGGAAACTCCACCTGAATACCTGATTGTCCACGACCCCTACCATTTCCTAACTGTGTGGCGCTTATGAGTTTTTGTAAACTCTGGGCCTCAGTGTCCTTACCTGGAAAATGGGTAGAATGAACTTCAGAATGGATGTGAGGGTCAAAGAGATGACGTCTTAGAAACAAGGATGATGGGCACAATTCCCCGGTCTGTCTGCCTGCGGGAGAACACAGGGCAGCTTGTGAGCAGTGGGTCCTTGTTGGTGGCAGCACAGCTACGGATTTTTCATCTTCTTATTCTTGCTTATGTGTATTTTCTCATTTTTATTCACGTTACTTGTTTTATTTGTGTGTGTGTATATATTTGTGTAAATAGATACATATATTTAATGATCAACACCACTAAGAAAGCATATGAGAACAGGTAACAGAGAATGATGTTATCAGAGGGAGAACCATCACTTGGTCTAATTTATAAAACAGGAGATGAATTACTTGCATATTTCAGCAATACCAGCACTTTAACAGTTACTTGTAGCAAATTCTCTGTGATCTGCCACACAGGGGATTTCACCTATTCACTACGTGAAATGGCTAAGAGTGTTTATGGACAAGAGAGACCTTCCAGGAAGAGACAGCAGTCAAGGGCAGAGGTAGGCTGCTCTTGATCCAAATTGGGAATAATAATAATAATATTATTATCAATAGTAATAGCAGCTAGAATGTACTGATCTTTTGATCTGTGTCAGTCATGGTTCTTAAATACTTCTCAGGGATTATCTACTATACCACAGAGCAACCATCTTATGTGGATATCTTTATGGTCCCATTTTATAGAGGGTGAAACTAAGACCTGGAGGGCCTAAGGAACCAAGCCGTGAGGAGCAGAGCCACAGCTGGAACCAAGGACGCCTGGCCCTAGAGCCTGCGTCTTCTGCTTCTCTTTGACATCAGAGTGCCCTGGAGTATACCCTAAATCTGCTGTCAGGGAGTATGCCCAGCTGTCCTTGGGACTTTTAAAGCCTCTGGGTCCAAAACTAGGATTTAAGTACCTGCTTAATGAGTTCTGCAGTCCATGGAACTAGCCTCAAGAATTCTTGGAAATGCATGCAATTTGCTGTCTTCTTTCCAAGCTATGAAAGTTCAGCTAATGGAAAGGGTGGATTCAAAGAATTGAAAAAAGCTTTGCAAACCCAGAGAAACTGACCAGTGTTGCTCTCTCGCCTTCCTGATGGAGGTTCCTGGAGTTTGTTATATGTCACCTGGGTGTCAAACAGCACACGTCAAACCCCAGGGGCCTCGGCCAAATGGAGCAGTCTGGGAATGGAGTCAAGGAAGAGAAGGAAAGGTGGAAAAGTAGAAGACAGCTGGTGCCGGAGTGCAAATCAGTCTGGATCAAAGGGCAGGAATCAGAGCAATTGACAGAAAAGATCAAATGTCAGGGTCTCTGCTAAGCGCTTAATATGATTTTCCCTTAATCTTTACACAAACTGAATTAAGCAGGAAATACCATTCCTATGTCCTCATGACATGGAGGGAGAAGAAACTGAGGCTCAGAGCAGCTGAGTAGCTCATGCAAGGTCATGTAGCTCATACATCAGTCAGGATTGTCTAAGTTCTGCTGAGTAACAAACAGCTCCCAATCTCAGTGGCTTAAAGGGACAAAGGTTTAATTATGCTCATGCTCTGCATTCATTTTGACAGGTTGTCAGGGGCATTGAGACCACTCAGGAACCTGTGCTGACAGAGTAGGTACCATACTGAACTCCATTGGTTCTGGGATGAGAAGAACAAGAGAACTCTTGAGGGTCTCATGCCAGAAATTGTCTGACCAAGAAGTGTCACACTCAAAACTCTTTGGCCAGAACTAGTTTTGTGAACCATGTGCTCTGAAACTTGGAAAGGATCACGTGTATGGAGCAGGAGACTGGGAAAAGTTACCAAGTGGCACCAGCGTTTGCCACTGTTAGTGAAAAGGTATAACCTAAATTTGCACCCATCTCTGTTTGACTCCAGGTCACTGTGTGCCTTCTGAAAACAGTGGCTCCCAGAAGCCACTGTTGTATATTTCCATGGGAACCCCTTTGGTGCCTTCTGCTTCAAATATACCAAACTAATCTATGCTTCTCTAAGGGAAATGAATACATCTTTGAGTGGAGGTGAGTATAAGCATAATCTCATTGTGATTTCTTGCTTGCCATTATATCAAGATAATAAGGGCACAGCAAACTCCATCCTAAGATAAAAACAAAATTTCTGGAGATGAGAAGAACAATTCCTCCAGGAGCAGATTTCTGATACACTCTATGCATTACTAGGTCCAAGCAAAGCTTCTGTAATGAAGAGACCCACGGCAGTGGCTCACACACAGTGGAGACTTTTTTTCTTAGTAGGTGGGCAGTTCAGTCCAGGCTGGCTAGACAACCATGCTCCACAAGATCATGCAGGGATCTAGTTTCCTCCAGTCACCCCCTTGCTCTGTCATCTCCTACGGTGATATTGTTGTTCACAGATTGAAGCTCATCCATCAGAACCATGTCTTCTCCACCCAGGGCAGGGAAATGAGGGATGAGGGCAAGCAATTTCTTGAGAAGAAGTGAGTGTGAGTTGCACATCTCCCTTAGCGAGAACTCAGTCATGTGACCACATCCAGCTGAAGAGAAGGCAGAGAAATGGAGTCTCTCCCTTGTAATGTCTTACCAAAACCTAGGGGAAGGTCTTGTGTCACTGAAAGGGCAAAGGGAGAACCCTGCCTCCTACTCACCACTCCACTCCGTCAACGTCTCTGGCTGTTTTATCACCAGCCTGGGTTTCCAATCCTAGCTTACTGCCTGGTGAGACCTCTCCTCTGTACTGCACTCTATAAGACTCTCGGAATATCTCGATGGCAGATCCAAACCCCATCCCATCCTACTGCCCTCTCAGCCCTGATATGCTGGATTCCTAAACACACAACGTGACTCCATAGTTCCTTTCAGATTAGTTTCTATTCACATGATTGATTACATGTGCATAGAATGGAAGCCAGTAACCCTGGGGACCAAATTCCACCATGGTTGATGAATCAACCTCCTTTTCAAGTTCAGCCCCAGGAGAAGCTGATGTATAGGAATGCAAATTTGTCCTAAGCCAATGAGTATCTCCTCCACAGCTCCCCAGCCCTTCCAACGTCCCACTGCCAAATTAAACACACGTATCCACTTGGTGAATGTGCACCCAGACATTCAAGGGCGCAAAAATAGAAGAGAATCTAACCAAGGCCTGCTCTCACAGAACAGGCTCAGCCTCTCCCAGGCAGCCAAGAGCGTGTGGGCTAAGGAAGAAGCCCGGGGCTGTGTGAAATATTATTCATGGGTTCAACCTCTGACAAGCCTTGGGAACATACCTTGGGGACTAGGGGATAAATGGCTGCTCAGAAAGGTTCCCACCCCTCTGTATAAATGTGATTTCACACTCAGCTTAAAATGCCCCAGGAACTGGAAATTAAAAATGGGTGCTCAGATGGGCTCCGCCAATGAACAGCTCCTTGTGCCTTGCAATTGGGTCACTTGGAAAAATTACTTTTCTTGTCCTTTCAGGGGCTTATCTGACCAGATTTGTCTCCAAAAACTTTGAGCTGAGCACAGTTCCTTTCAGCTGAATGGCCTATTTACTGGCTGGCTCTGTTCTCCACTTTTGCTTATGCGGCGTGGTTACCTGGAGGGCCATCCTTGCTGCTCTGTGGCTCCTATCTGCTTAAACCCTTCTCTGCCTCTTGAGCCTGGCTCAAACACTGCCTCCTCCAGGAAGCCCTCTGAGACCACGCGTTCAGTCCTATTCTCCTCTCTTGATGTCTCATATGGTCTTTGGTGTCTTGTCCCAACAATCTAGACATGTTCCAGCCAGACTGCATGACGCATGCTCTCTGAGCACTTTTAGGAAAGGAGGCCTGTCACCAGGAACCACAGGAACCAGGGCAGGGACTTGTGGTGGGAGGCAGGGGACACGCTCAGAGCCCTACTTTGGAAGATGGGGGTATGTATGACCTGCTGTAAAGATGGAATGTGGAATGCAGACCTCCAGGCGCTGCCCGCCCAGAGTCGATGCTTCTACGCTTGAGCTCAGTCCCCAGCACTGAGCAGCCCCTCCTCACACTTCTGCTGTGTGGATGGGAACAGGGGGCTCCATGTCCAAGGGCTGAGGGCGGACTCTGCCTGCCACCCAGAAACCAGTACCAGGCTCCTTCTGGAGCATTCCTGGGCATGGCAAAGCTCACGTTGTCCCTGGAACATGGAAGACAGAACCCTGACATCCTCTGGGAACAGGCCTGGAGTCTGGGGAGTCTCTGTACCTGGAAATACAACCGTTTCTAAGACCCGTGGCTCCAGGGAGGTACGGGGAGGAGAGAGGAGGCAGCAGGCCCTGGCTGCTGAGCATGAGCAAGGCTGTGCGGCCAGGATGAGTCACCTAAGCTCCCTGGGTTTCTTTGTCTTGGTTTGGTTCTTCTCGGGGCAGGCCCTGAGATGAGGATTGGAGTGGAGAGTGCAGCTGGGAGGCAGTCACAGGAAGCTCCAGCAGGGAGCGGGGAGGTGAGGCTGGAAGGGAAGGAGCCAGCACAGGGTAGATTAGTGAACCAGCTCCCAGCATGGGTCATTGGAGCTCAAACCCACTGGACAGACTCTAGAAGTAGAAGGAGAACATTCACCTCCCGGGTAACCAGAGCAGAGAGGGAGCTGGGGTATTGACACACTCATTCCATCAGTCATTACTGGGGACGTTACTGCAGGACCAGCGTTCTCCGGCCCCTCTAGCCTGCCAGGTGGGCATCACACCCAGCTCGAGAGCCTTGACTCTAGGTCAAGGCAGGCAGGTGCTGGCCCCTGAAACAGGTCACCAGCTCAGGGCGGTAAGGGCGAGGGGATGAGGGGAGCACCAAGAACATCTGCCATCAAAAGGGTAAAAGAGGATCCGTTTCATAGGATCCTTGCAGAAATAAATGAGATAATATGTCTTGAATTTTATAAGATACTGAACACAGGGAAAATGCAATAACTGGCTGTTCCTAATTTTGAGAGATCAGGCAGGTGACCTTCCCCTACTTGGGCCAAATCCTTGCATGGGCTCCTCCAGGCCTACTCTCCACCTGCTCACACCTGCTCTTGGCCTCGGGCAGCTGACTTCTGTGGAGGCTGTAACAGGCTCCCTGGCCTCTGGTTTCCCCTGGGGTTTGGCCAATAGGAACACAGGCAGGCTACCGAAAGGCAGCAGGAGAAGGTGGGAACATTTGTTCTCCAAGTCCCTCCCTTGTGGGTCACTGGGGATTGACTGCATCTTTCTACAAAGGGCTCCTGTCAGGCAATCCACCCCAAACTGGCATTTTTGGGTTCCATTACCCCTGTCTCTCCACCCTCCAGAGCTGGACACCCCACCCTCCCTGAAGTTTCCCCGCCACCCTTTGAGGAGAGTGTCCTCTTGTGAAACTCTCCTCTGCTGTCTCCTGCTGTGATCATGATGGACCATTAGCTCACCTCTGTCTGCAGTGACCACTTGTCATCCTGTTTCACCACCTAGCACCCTATGTTTGGGGAATCTCCTTCTTTTTGTGCTATCATGGGAGAAGGCAATCACCATAGAAGTGAAAATTTCAGGCAGCTGCTGTCTTGGCCTCCCTGACAGCTGAGATGGGGACACACCCATGCTGGACTTTAGGTTTAGAGCTACCAGGATGCAGGGGCCATTGCTGGCTCTCCCAGACAGGGTGGCTGGGGAGGTAGACACTGGATGTGCTGCCCAGACCCACCTAGAGGAAGGACTTACTCCCCCAGGTTCTGAGAGCACGTCCAGCAGACACAGTGAGGTTTTATGATTGCTGTGTGCAAAGCCTCTGAGTGTGGTTCTCCAGCCCCCTCTGCAATGATAAGCTACGGTGTTATCTGTTGATAAATTCCTTTTCTCTTTTTACCAGCTAGAGATGGCTTCTGTTGTTCAGCTAGTAACTCCTACTGATGGCTAGTGCCTAAATAGTTAAATTCTCATGTGCTAATGCAGGGGTGTCCAGTCTTTTGGCTTCCTGGTCCACACTGGAAGAAGAAGAATTGTCTTGGGGCCACACATAAAATAGACTGACAATAGCAGATAAGTTAAAAAGAAATCCCACAAAAAAACCTCATAATTTTTAAAGAAAGTTTATGAATTTGTGTCAGGCTGCATTCAAAGCTGTCTTGCTATGGGTTGAAAAGACTTGTTAATAGGACTGCAGCAGGATTTTCACAAAAGCCCATGAATAGGTCGCGGGGGAAATTGACAGCCCTCTCCTGATAACAGTGGGATGAAGTGCACATAATTTCTGGATAGTGTTCATAGCTTCTAATCAGATTCTCAAAGGCTTTGGTTTGGTTTGGTTTTTGAGTCAGGGTCTGGCTCTGTCACCCAGGCTAGAGTGCAGTGTCACCGTCTCGGCTCACTGCCACCCCCGCTGAGGGATCCTCCCACCTCAGGGATCCTCCCACCTCAGGGATCCTCCCACCTCAGCTTCCCAAGTAGCTGGGACAACAGGTGCTTGGCACTGCGCCCTGATAATTTTTGTCTTTTTTGTTTTTAAGAGATTAAGTTTTACCATGTTGCCCAACCTGGTCTCAAATTCCTGGGTTCAGGTGATCCATCTGCCTCGGCCTCCCAAAGTGCTGGGATTTCAGGCATGAGCCACCACACTGGGCCCTCACACATTTTTGTCCCCAGTATGTTCCTATGCATTGTGTTTGGTGGATGGGAGGGGTCTGTCTTCCTGAGCTTGATGACCGCTGCATGAAATTCACACTTAGGCAGCATTCGTAGTCTCCAGTTTATCAGCTAAGGGTATGCTAGCTGCTGGGATAAATGAGTTCTCACATCTCAGTGGCTTAGCTCAATGGATGTGTCTCCTGCTCATGCCGCAGTTCAGTGTGGGTGTCTAGGAAGCCACCCAGGGACCCAAGCTCCTTCTACTTTGTGGTGCTGTCTCCCTCGTAGGACAATGGAGTCCTCTGCAATCAGAGTAGATGAGGTAAGAGTGTTGTGAAGGCAACACATGCCTCTTGCATTCTTACGTCTCAGCACCCTTCCCCTCGCATTCCATTGGTGAGGACTGGTCATGAGTAGTCCCACCTACTGACCTCATGGACCAGGAAGTGTAGTTAGTTCCTGCCTGGGCAGCCACTCCCCTGCCCAGAGCTGCACCAGGCAGAAGTTACCTGGTGTGTTGGTGCACAGTGAGCTGGCTTTAGCATGCTGGGTGATGACAGCAGAGCAGAAGCGTGAGGAAAGGGACCTCCTCCCACACAGCGCCCCCCCCCCCCGCCCCCACCACAGGGCACTGTTTGTGGAGAATAGGCTCAGTGAAGATCTGTTGAATAAATAAATGAAGGAATGAGGGAGTGCTTGCAGAAAGCCATGAGCCTGTTAAGTCCAGGGCACATTTCCAGCTTGTTCTGGCTTTTCGGAAAGCACTCGGTATGGTGCTCCAGTTGAAAGGAAAAAAGAATTGGCTGGACGAATATGCCATTTTTCTCAGAGACAGTGGAAGGAAGCATTTTGACCATTGTCCAGGATATCCGGAGCCGGGCGGATGGATTCCTGTCTCCAGCCAGGCCTCCTTCCCCCGACGGTGTGTGTTTACTTGGAAGGGATCTGTTCCTGCCGGAGGACAGGTGTCCTGCATGCAGCCGACACAAGCGTTGGAGACCACAGCCCTGCACAGGCTCGGCTGCCTGGAAATGGATGGTTTTCTTGTTTTTCTGCTGGGAACTGGGAGTTTCCCAGCAAAAGGTAACACAGCCTATGGAATATTATTTCCTGAGAAGCACTGGATTTCCCCCCATATTAGTCATCGTAGAATGTATATTATTTTAACTCCCAGGGTTAGACTTGAGTTTGAGAGTACAGAAGGCAGAGTGGAAAAATGCTGGTAGGGCCAGAAGGTTGACCACTCGGGAAGGGGCAGCTCTCTTTTCCTCTTTTAACCATGATGTGATGCCCCCTGAAGGCACAGACAAGCTGTGTGCGGGCCCATGACATGGTGACTTCTTGGAAGTGGGGTCGAAGTCGACCCTTGGTGTCTTGTAGACGGGATGGGGGCAGAGTAGAGGGGAGGTGGCTGTGAAACAGCACCTGGCTGAGAGTGACACTCAGGAAGTGTTAGGTGGTCTTATTTAGTGACCATCTGTTCTGTGCCAGGCACAGGCCATGCTCTGGGTTTAGGGAAGTGGACAGGCCCTGGGAGTGGGTGTAGACAGGGGACTGATATCAGTGGTACGGGACACAGAAGTTTTACAAGCTCAGAGAAAGTGATGATACAGGCTTCACAGAAGGGCCGGCTCCCCAAGGATGAGGGAGATTTCCAGAGGGGACATGGTGCCCGGCATCAGGACCAGAGGGGTCAGGGCCCCAAGGCCAGGATGCCAAGTGTGTGCCTGAGCCATGTGGTCCTATGCAGGCCCCTTCCTCTCCCACCCCAGCCGCTCCCACGGTCCTCCATGTCCAGCCAAGTTGCTGGTTCTCATGGTGGGGGCCCAGGCAGCCTTTCATAGCAATTCAGCAGGCTGGGAAAAGGCAGTGACCTTGAGCGCCCCTTCCCTTGTCTGTGGGAGAATGCCAGGAAGATCTGAGGGAAGGCGGAAGTTGGTTGGGGAGGGGCCCAGGGCGATTAGAGGTGACCCCTCAAAGGCTGGATGGGGACCAGCTGTGGGGGCAGCCAAGAGCAGCCTGGCCAGGGTCCCCCTCCAGCCCTTTGAGCCCACTTCCCATTGGTGGGATCATGGAGACTAGATTAAAATAACTAAATAGGCCGGGCACGGTGGCTCAGACCTGTAATCCCAGCACTTTCGAGGCTGAGGCGAGTGGATTACTTGAGGTCAGGAGTTCAAGACCAGCCTGGCCAACATGTTGAAACCGTGCCTCTACTAAAAGTACAAAAATTAGCTGAGCATGGTGGCTGGAGCCTGTAATCCCAGCTACTTGGGACTCTGAGGCAGGAGAATTGCTTGAACCTGGGAGATGGACGTTGCAGTGAGCTGAGATCGTGCCACTGCACTTCAGCCTGGGTTACAGAATGAGACTCTCTCTCAAAAAATAAAAACCCCAAACCCCAACACTGAAAACCAAATAAATATTAAGGGGGAAAAACACAGGTAGATGAACCGCAAAAACACAAGAAAAAATAATGATCCAGCACCAGCCGTTTAGGTCCTCTGTCTCCTGCCTGTGCCACTGCAGACCCTGCTGGGTTTCCAGGCACAGTTTATGTAACAGTCTCCATCCCGGCACCTTCTTTCCCTCCTTGTATATCCTTACCACTACCTTCTTGGTCACTTTGTTACATTTTTTCCCCTAGGGCAGCCCTTTAGATACAACTTATTGCTTGTTGAGAGCATGTAACAGGCCACTGTTAAGAGAGTTACATATTATAACCCTGATACATTCCAGCCTTGCATGGGGCTCAGTCTCTGTATGAAACAGCTTTCCAGGAAGCACACTGAAAGTGTTTGGACATTTTTCTCCTCCAAATCTTCTGTTGGAACGTGATTCCCAATGTTGAAGGTGGGACTTGTTCGGAGGTGATTGGGTCATAGGGGCCGACTCCTCATGAGTGGTTTAGCACCATTCCCTTGGTGATAAGTGAGTTCTTGCTCTGAGTTCATGCAAGATCTGGGTGTTTAAAAGTGTGTGGCACCTCTCTGTCACTCTCTTGCTTCAGCTCTTTACATGTGAGGTGCTGGCTCCCCATTTGCCTTCCACCAAAAGTGGAAGCTTCCTGAGGTCTCACCAGAAGCTGAACAGATGTTGGTGTCATGCATCCTGTGCAGTCTGTAAAACCTTTCGGGGCCAGCAGATTGCTGTGGAAAGGAGAAGAGAGTAAATATTTTCAGCTTCGAAGGACCTAGGAGCTTTGTCACAACTACTCAGCCCTGCCATTGTGATGCTGAAGCAGCCGTCGAGGACACCTATGCAGACAGGGTGGCTTGTTCCAGTGGAACTGTTTGCAAACACGAACCGTGGGCTGAAGAGACAGCAGTTTGCCAGTCACTGCTTTCTTTTTTTTTTTTTTTCCTATTGTCATCTGACTTCTAATTACCAAGTTATTTATTTATTTATTTATTTTTTAATTGCATTTTAGGTTTTGGGGTACATGTGCAGAACATGCAAGATTGTTGCATAGGTACACATGTGGCAGTGTGATTTGCTGCTTTCCTCCCCTTCACCTATATCTGGCATTTCTCCCCATGCTATCTCTCCCCAACTCCCCCCCTCCCACTGTCCCTCCCCTATTTTCCCCCAACAGACGCCAGTGTGTAGTGCTCCCCTCCCTATGTCCATGTGTTCTTATTGTTCAACACCCACCTATGAGTGAGAACATGCTTCCTTTTCATCTTTGCAAGTTCATTGCTCGGATGCCAATTCTCCCTCAGTGGCAGCCCTTCTCAGTGCTGAGCAGCAGCTTCCAGCACACACGCTGCCTTCTGTGGCTCTATTGGGTGGATGGTGTCCCCTCAAAGGTCCTATCCTTTCTGGACACATGATCTCACTTGGAAATAAAGTATTCGTGGATATACTAGTTTGGTGCAAAAGTAATTGTTGTTTTGCCTTTATTTTCATGGCAAACACCACAATTACTTGTGCACCAACATAATAATTGTTAAGAAGAGGTGATACTGGAGTATGCTGACCCTTCACCTGGGATGACTGGGATTCTCATGAAAAGAGAGAAGACACAGACAGACATGGGTGGCAGCCGAGCGATGACCGAGGCAGAGACTGAAATGATGCAGCCCCAAGCCACGGAATGCCAAGTATTGCCAGCACCAGAAGCACCTTCATTCATGGAGGGCATGGAACGATCCTCCCCTGGCACCTTCGGAGACAGCACAGCTGTGCTGACTGGTCTTAGACTTCTGGACTCCAGAAATGTGAGACAAGACACCTCTGTTGTTTCAGCCCCCAGCGTGTGGTGCTTTGATACAGCAGCTCCAGGAAACGCACAGTTACTAAGCCCCATCGCCTGAGGGTCTGGTGGTTCTGGACTGTGGCCCACGTCAGCCCAGCTTCCAGCGTGAATACCCAGCAGCTCAGCCCCCAGAGCTGAAGCACTGAAGGCCCTGCAGGTGGCTAAGGAGGCAGGAAGTGGCTGCAATGGCCACCCTGAGGTCCAACGGAAGCAGCTTCTCCCTGCAACATTTGCAGACTCCCGTTTCCTGGGTGCTCAGGAGACATTGCTGTCATGCCAGACGGGAGGCTTTGTCAGAGCTGCGCAGACTGGCCAAGATGGAGCATACGCCAAGGCTCTCGCTTCCCTTGACACCATTTGGGCATGCCTGGAGTCAGCGTGGCAGCCCAAGGGTTGGGCTCTTCCGCCTGTCCTGGTTGACGGTTTTCACTGGGTTGATCGTTACATGGAAAAAGGGGAAAGAAAATAGGGAAAAAAGGAGATACAAGGGAGATACGGGTGCTTCAGGAGAAAGAGCTAGAGACGGCTGGGGGAGAGAAATGGGACACAAAGAGGGAGAAGGAGAGCAACAGAGGGAGAGAGAGAAGAGGGAGAGACAGGGAGGGCATTGGAGAGAGTGAGGAGCGGGAATAATAAGGGAAGAGAAGACAGAGAGCCAGAGAGAGAGAGGCTAGGACAGACGGGCAGACACTCAGACAAGTTACAGATCTTGATAAGGTGATGAGGAGACAGGGAGAAGCAGAAAGACAGAAACAGAAAGGATGTGAGATAAAGAAGGGTGGGGACAGTGGGACATGGAGAGAGAGAAACACACATAAAAAGAGGGAGGTAAGAGAGAAGAGGGAAAAGGAGGCAGAGACCAAGGCAGAGAGAGGGGGAGATTGCGAGCGAGAGAGCCAGAGGACGTCAGAGAAGCTTAAAGTGCGCGCCACTGCAGACGTGCTGTGCGTGGCTGTTAACCTCCTTTTCCACAAAGACCCTTATCATGCCTTGTATCACACCGGCCGCAGAAAGTGCCTTCAAACCAGACCCTCAGAGCAAAGGGGGTTGGGGTGGATTTAAGAACAACCCCTGGGACAGACGGTGAACTTTAATGCCCCAGCTCCCGGAATTGTGATTTCTGTGCATTCCTGGTGGGACGTGTGTGAACTCCCCCATCCGATAGTGAGACATGGTTAATGTTCTCAAGTCCAAGGGCCTCGGGCCTTGATTTTAATTAGGCATGTCACTGGAAAGGGGAGAGGCTTAGCACTTGCCCCATGTCCAGCTGCCAGCCTTATCATGATTGCCTGCAGGACTCAGTAAAGAGATGGGCTTAAATGAAACAAGAAAAGGGCTGTATCAGAATTGCCCACTCCCCTGCCCCAAGTTTTACTGGAAAAAGTATCCCAGCTTGAGGGGCTTCTGTGGGGGAGAATGAACTTTACAATGAGCAGGATTCAGCCTGGCAGAAGCTGCTCTGATTACTCCTCGGACGGGGGACCTGGAGTTAGCCAGCCACTGTCAGTGAAGTCCTGGTTTCTTGCAAATGCAGGAGGCAGTTGAAAAATGAAATGATTGGCTCAGCTGGAGAGATGACATCAGGGTCCCGCTTCAGGTCTGGCTGGATCCAGATGTCATGATGTGATCAGCAAGCTGGCTGTCTCCTTCTCTAATCTTTATTTTTCTCTGAAGAAATTTATCCCCACACAGTCCCTTCCCAAGGTGGCAAACATTACGACTGGCAAGTCATCCTACCAGCTCGGTGATCTCCCAAGGTCCTGTAAGTGTCCCGAGCCTGACTGTCTTTGGAGAGCCTTGAGCATACCGTCGCTGTGACCCATGGCTACGTTGGGGCTGGAGATGGGGCAGTCCCACCGAACTGTGTGGCCTTAAAGTTGGGAAGGGCAGTTCCTTGTGGTGAAATTGGTAAGCCAGGCAAAGACTATGAGAATTCGCTGCAGTCAGTCATGTCTGACAGCCTGCATGCATTAGTTCAGCTGTGCTCAGGGATGATGTTGAAACATTTCCAGGCTGGCTGGTGCATAGCTATTGCCTCGAGTTTTCTGCACACTTTTCCCCTTTGCCACCTTGGACACTTTGGCCCCTAAAGTGTGGGTTCTCTAAAGTGCGCCTGCTAGAGGAGGGGTCTCTGGGGTGGGCGTGCGGGGACTTGTCTATGCCACAGTAGTAGATGAACATGAGGACCACCACCCTTGAATGCACGGCCAGCAGAACCCCAGGGCTGGGAACGAGGCTGTGGAGGAGTCAGGCATGGATGCCTGGGGTGCAGGGGAGGTGCCTGCATGTAGGCTGTGCTGGTGCTGGGCACAGAGGAGCCAGAGTAAACATGGACCGAGTGATAACGTGGGTAGACCAGCAGGCTTCAGTCACCAAGCACTTTTCAGGCGCCAGGACCCAAGCCACGTATTCACACAAGAGGACGGCTTAGTCCTCCTTTGGCCATGGGTTTCATTCCACCTCCATGCGGAAAGTGACTCTCATAAGTGAGTGGCCCAGGGCACCTAGGGGTAGATGTCAGAGCCAGTGATTGTCTCTGAGTCCACGCTAAGACAAAGCCCTGGGGTCTTTCTACCACAGCTGCCTTTTGGTGAGGCTTCCAGGGATGAGAATGTGACTTGGTGGGGCTGTCAGGGTCAGGCTGCTTTTCTCTGTCTCTCCGTCACCCATTTTCTCCTCTGCCAGAAGCTTCTCATCATCCCTGCTGAGCAGGGAGCCAACCCGAGCAGCTCCCAGCTCCTGTCCTCAGGATGTTCCTCCCGCTGGCTGGGGTGGGAGGTGGGGTTGCCCCCCACCCCCTGGGTTGGCCCCTTCTCTCAGCGTGTTGCTGTCTCCCCTTGGAGGGAAGCAGCGGGACTTTCTCCCAGAGCCCACCCTTTGGTGCAGGTGAAAGCGTGGTGCCCAGTGGAATGAGTTCCTGGTGAAATGTAGAGCCCCAGGGGAGCTGGCACCAGCCTCTGGACCACTTGTCCCTCTTTACGTATAGGAAGCAGTTTACAGCTTCACCCCTTTGAGCTGTGGACTTTATGTACATTAGCTGATCTCACCCAGCCTCAATGTTCTTTTCTGCAAAAAGACATCATAACAGGAGTCTTCAAGTAAGTGCTTACAATCTGGGAAGAATCAGGCAACATCACAGAGCTCTCTGGAATCAAGGTGGATTTGAATAGACTTGGCCATTTTGTTTCCGTTAAACATCTCTGTGATGTTGAAGGATGGTGAGGATTGTTGAGTTTGGTAGATGATGTTATGTATATGCTCCAGATTCACCTCTGAATATTCTCAGATGTACTCTAGGAAGCTCTGGGCTGCAGAGAACACAACATCCAAAAATGTGGCTTAAGTAGGAGGATTATTATCTCGATTAAGAAGAAAGCTGAGGTAGGTTGTCCCAGGGTTGGTTCAAAAGTTTAGTGATTCATTGACTCATTCATGCCACAAAATGTTTTTGAGTGTCTATGTTGAGATACAGTAAAGGCACTAGGATATAAACACAGTCTGTAAATAAACACAGTGCCTGCCCTGGTGGAACATGCATCTGAGCATGTATCATTCAGTACTCAGGATCTTTTTCATCTTTCCCATCTGCTCATGTACTGTGACATCTCCCTTATGAGTGTAAAGCAGCTGTCACATCTGTATGACTGAGCTTCACAAGCAGGAGGAAGGGGATAGATTGTACTCATCACAATCTCTCTTTATCAAGAAAGTATTTACTAGACATTTTCTTTTTGCATTAGAATGCTCATTACTTCTAATTGGCCAGAAGTCTCAATGACCACATCAGAAAAGAACAGGGCGGCCATGAATGGCTTTCACCAACGAAGATTCATGCACTCATTCATTCATTCATCCATCCACATTGCCTGCCCATAATTCTTGCAAAAATTTGAGGTTCTGTCAGCATGGAAGGAGGGGGATTGGATGGTGGACTGACAACCAATGACATCTACTGGAGTCTACCAGACTCACCTCTGATGCTATCACTGCTGCTATCAGATTTTGGCGTGAGACAGCACAGAGGCAATGCCATCGTCACATCTGGGGTGCGCGTTTCCCATCTGTTCTATTAAATCTGACAGCAGAATATCGACTGTCCGGCTCTGTCATGAGGCATAGTTGAGACAGGACACTTGCTGGCCGCGGTTCTTCTCTGCCACATCTGCAACTTTGGGCAAATTACTTAGTCTCCCTGAGGCTTGGTGTTGTCTTCTGCGAAATATGAATAATGATACATGTAGATCCAAGCATTGACCCCAACTCTACTCTCCCTCTCCTTGTATCTTACTCCCTTTGCCTTGTACTTTCTCAGTTCCTCCATTGTAGGTTGCATACACTCCCCTATGCCTTGATTTGGGGAGATGGCCTGCGACTTAGCTTGGCCAATGTTGATAGCAGGGATGACATAAGCAGGGGTTTGAAATGAGTTTGCAGTGGAGTTTACCTTCTTGCTCCTTGGCCATTGTCACAGAGGATCGTTCCCCAGGTAGTTGGTGCCCCTTCAGCCTTGGCCCCAGAATGGATAAACATGGAGGACATCTGAGCTTAACCAGCAGTGAGGAGCCATGCCCAGCTGGACTGCCACCTTAAGCAGAGCCACCTTGCCCCGTCCACCCTGACTTGACTGACTTCCCCACCCATTCTGTAGACACATGAGTGGAAATAAATAATTGCTTTTTTAAGTCGTTAAGTTTCAGGGTGGTTTGTTTCACAACAAAAGCTGGCTGGAATATGGCTTTGCTTTCCTGTAGTGCCTTTATGAGGATGAGAGAGGATCATGCACACACACATTGCCTGGTCCATAGTGTGCCCAGTACATCTTAAGCCCTGTGTTAGCATTGAATGCCATGTCAGAGAGGCTCTAAGGCATCTGTTTTTCTTTATTTTAGCAATTGGTGCTCCTGACTTGACGAAGCTGCCTTTACTGACCTGACTGTGGTTACTCACCTTTCCTCCATGAGACGCTGTAAAGAGAGAGAGGTCACTGGGGTAGGGATGGCTCATTGACCTGCTCAGCTCTGTCCTCAGACTCCTGGCTTGGTGCTGGGATAGCTGACTGAGTCACAGGCTTATCCTGCACCGCTGAGCATCTCATGTGTGCATGAAGCTAGGAGGCATTTCATAGGCACTGCAAGAGACATCCTTGAGACAAATCCTTATAATTTAAACATTCCCTGCTCTCTGAAGAACAGCATATCTATAAAAGCAAGGTTAGGTCATATTTGTAATCTCTCAGGCCCCAATGACACACTTGCTAAAATATGCATTTCCACGTGTCAGGGCTCACTGTGTCTTTCTGGTATCCCATGGTTGTCTTTCTGATTTTCAGAGTTCAACAGTCCTTAAATAAATCCACACATTTGCCAATCCAGCTTTCTTTTGGTTAGTGTTTTCATAGCTTATCTCTCCTCATCCTTGAACATTTAACCTATTTGTATATTTACATTTAAAGTGTGTTTTGCCTAAGCAGAATGTAGTTGGGTTTTGCTTTTTTATTCAATCTGACAATCTCAGCCTTTTAGTTGAGTTTAGACCATTTACATGTAATGTGATTATTGATGTGATTGGGTTTAAATATACCATCTTGGTATTTGTTTTCTGTTTCTTCCATCTTTCCTTCATTTTATTTTTCCTCTTTTCTGTCTTTTTGATGAATCGTGTATAATTCTATTTTATTTCTTTTTGTTGGATTATTAGCTATAACTCTTATTTTGTCATTTTAATTGTTGCTTTGGGGTTTAGGATATACTTCTTTAACTTATTTCCATCTACCTACAAGTGACATTATATTACTTCACATGTGAGTACTTTATAACAGTACATCCCCATTTATTCTGTCTTTGCCTTTTTGCTATTGCAGTTATGCATTTTACTTCTTCATATATTACCAGCCCTAAGATACATTGTTATTATTTTGCCTTAAACAATCAGTTATCTTTTAGAGAGATTTAAATTACAAGAAATATGTCTTTTATTTTTATCTGTTGTTCTTCATTCCTTTGTATAGATCCAAACTTCCATCTGTTACCATTTTCTTTTAGCCTGAAGGACTTCTTTTAATGTTTTTATTGTGTGAGTCTGCTGATAATGAATTTTTGTATATGAAGAAGTCTTCATTTCACTTTTGCTTTTGAAAAATATTTTGTCTGAGTATAAAACTCTAGGTTGAAAGTTGTGTTTTCTTTCAATATTTTAAAGTTATTGCTCCGTTGTCTTCTAGCTTGCATTGTTTTTATAACAAATTTGATGTCATCTTTATCTACTGTCTGTAATTTTTAAAGGTTTTCATTTGTTTTTGGTTTTAAACAATTTGATTGTGATGTGTTTTGGTGTGGTTTACTTCATACTTCTTTTGCTTGGAACTTGTGGTGATATTGGTATACAGTTTTTTTTCAGATTTCGAAACATTTCAGCCATTATTTTTTCAAATTCTTTTCTTATTCCTTCCTCATCTTCCTTGGGGGCCTCCAGTTATCTGCATACATTGGGCTGAGATTGTTCTGTGTCTTTTCGATGCTCTACTCATTGTTTTTTCCAGTCTTTATTCTCTCTGTGTTTTGTTTTGGATAGTTTCTGTTGTTATGGCTTCACTTTCTCCAGTCTTTTCTTCTGCAGTGTCTCGTCTATTATTAATCTCATTCTGTGTATTTTTTCATCGTAGACATTGTTGCTTTTTGTCTCTAAAAGTTTGATTGAGGTCTTTTTATTTTTTTTTCTTTTGAGATGGCATCTTGTTCTGTCACCCAAGTTGAAATGCAGTGGTATGATATTGGCTTACTGAAGCCTTTATCTCCTGGGCTCAAGCCTCCTGAGTAGCTGTGACTACAGGCATACACTGCCATGCTCAACTAATTTTTTTTTTTTTTAATAGAGATGGGATCTCATTATGTTGCCCAGGCTGGTCTCAAACTCCTGGCCTCAAGCAATGCTCCCGCCTTAGCTTCCCAAAGTGCTGGGTTTATAGGTATGAGCCATCATACCCAGCCTTGACTGGGGCCTTTTTAAAAAAATTACACATCTCTATCATGTCCAACCTTTCTCTAACTTTTCAAACAGTTATAATAACTATTAATGTCTTTATCTACTAATTCTATTATCTATATTATTTCTGGTTATTTTTGATGGGTTGATTTCTCATTATAGATTATATTTTCCTGCTTCTTTGCCTACCTAATAATCTTGGACTAGATACTAGATATTGTGAATTTTACCTTGTTGGGTGGTGGACATTTTTGTACTTCTATAACTTCTTAAGTTTTGGTTAAGGACACAGTTAAACACCTTGGAAGCAGTTTGATCTATTCAGGACTTTTAAGTTCATTTGTTACCTAGTTCTCAGACCACCATCCTTCATTGCCTGATATCCAGTGTCTTGAAGCCTGTAGTTTCATGTATTTTATTCATTTTAAAAATGTATGTTTTGGGTGGGAGGGTCATTGTGATGCCAGTTAATCCATTTTAGCCAGGGGCAGAAGTCAAAATTAATTTTATGTGATCAAAAAATGAACAATTTTGGTAATCATTTGAGCATTTATGATGTACACAAGATGGGTTAAGTTTTTTTTATGAATAAGAAAGTAGGCGATTGACTCATGTTTTGAAACTTTACTGTGTGTGTGATTCTGCGCTGTTATTTTCAGGTCAAGAAATCAATCTATCATGGGTATCTTTCAAGCAGCCCCAAGCTCATTTATTTCAAGATAGCTCCTTTTTTAGCCAACCAAGAGACCAAATCACAGCCGTCTTTCTCCCACCTATTATGGCCTGATTCCACAATAATTTTCTCTAATGTCGTGGAACCAGCCAACCACAGCCATCTTTTGGGTGTCCACATGTAGTATGAAGCATGATTTCTTCCCTGAGCTGTAGATAGGAAGGCTGGCCTCCACTACATGACAGAATGCTTCAGCGTAAGGGAGTGATGCCTGACGGTTCCTTTTGGACAACTGTGCAGAGTCCAGAGGGTTTGTGTCCGCCATGAAAAAAGTGGCTTCTCTTGTGGCTTGGGAGTGGTCTCAGCAGTGCCGTATATGAAGCATTTGATTGTTTTTTATACGGAATCTTGCTGTTTCATTCAGGCTGGAGTGCAGTGGTGTGATTGTGGCTGACTGCAACCTCCACCTCCCTGGTTCAAGCAATTCTCCTGCCTCAGCCTCCTGAGTAGCTGGGATTATAGGCACCCACCACCATACCCAGCTAATTTTTGCATTTTAGAGAAGTGGGGTTTCGCCATGTTGGCCAAGCTGGTTTTGAACTCCTGACCTCAGGTGATCCACCCTCCTCAGCCTCCCAAAGTGCTGGGATTACAGGCGTGAGCCACCGTGCCCGGCCCATGTGAAGCATTTCTAACACAGCTAGAGCATTTTCCTCTCCAAAGCTTATTTGAATCTCACAGGGGCCATTTTGTTTTCTAAGTTAGCAATTTCCTTTCCTCTCTGCTACTCATGATCTTATTCAGTCCCTGCCTCTTCCTTATCCAATCACTATTTGTGTGATTGTCACTCTGCAGAGGAGAAAACAGGCTCAAGAATGAAACTCTTCCCAGGCCATGCCCACCAACCACAGCAGAAGCCAGATACGAATCTAGGTATGCCTGACTCCCACACCCATGCTCTCCTCCTCCACCTCCTGACCCACCTCGTTTTAAAGTGAGTCACAGCAAGACAGCATCCAGAGAGCTGGGAGGGTGGGGAGAGCCTCTGCCCCAGCTGTAGGATCGTTAAATGCAGTGTTGTAAAAGATCACTTGGCAAAAGATGAGCAATAAATTAAAGTACTTAGAGCACACACTCTGCAATCAAAGGCATTGTGTCTGAGCAGAGGAGCAATGGCTTTTCTAGGCCGGGCTCAATTATATGCCACAGGGAGACTCCCTTTCACATGGATGAGGGTCAAGGGCTCCCAGAACGATCCTCAGGGGACTTTCTGGGCCTTGCCTTTTCCACAGCACTCCTTCCAGGATGGTGGCCCTTAACCTTGGCTCCGAGGGCCCACTGGTGAGAAGACCTGGCCATGTTGCCCTCTCCCCACTGAGGCCTGGTATAAACGCCAACCTACCCCGAAACTGCAAGTTTATGAATCCGAGAAGTTTCGCTTGCTCAGGTCTGGCAGGGAGCTTGGCTGATGTTACAGGAGACATTTTTCTCTGTCAGGCAACAGAACACAGCACAAAGAACCCAGCTGCGAGGCCTCAGAGCCCAAGTCTCTAATTAAAACAGTGGAAAATTAGATAACTTCACAAATTCATCACTGCCGCCACTGGCTGTCAGAGGACAGGCTTGGGGCTGCCCCCCACCTTTTGTTTATATGCTAAAGGGGTCCCTTCGGTTGGCCTTTGCCTCTGTGTGTGTGTGTTTGTGTGTCTCTGTGTGTGTGCATGTGAGTGTGTGTCTACATTTGATCTTCCTCCTATTCTGTTCTCTCTGACTTTCCTTCTCTGCGTCCTCCTTCTTCATCCCCGCCAGTAAAATTTTCATAGCCGAGTGGTTAACCTAGGAAGGAGAATTTAGTGAAACATTAAATTTTATCATCTCTCCAAACTTGAAGTGACACTGTTCAAATGATTTTATGCAACATCTCTTTTAGCTCTCTCAAGAACCCTGAGAGGTGGTCCTATCAACAATATTTTACAAAAGAGGAAACTGAGGTTAGAATAGCTTGACTCACTGCTCCAGGTTCCCCAGTCAGAGGTCGAGCTGAGACTTGAGCCCAGCCCTGCTTGGCTGAGAGGACCTTGCTCTTCGCTGTACCATATCTGACTGCAACATAGACTCTTTGACCTTTAGGATATCCAGCCCCATGGCAGTGGTTACAAGAAGTACCAGGGATAAACCCAGTGGTAGCTCTGAGAGCTAGCATTTATTGTTTTTTCTCACCCAAAATATAATGAGCTTTTTCTCATTATATTTTATTATATTTTCTCTTAACCGATTTTTTCTCACCCAAAATATAATGAGTTAGGTGCTGTAAATACTCCCATTTTACAAAGAGGGAAATTGGGGCTTACAGATGGGAACAGACCCTGTGGGGCAGCTCTTGTTCCTCAGCCCTCACCACTCCCAACACCCAGATCTCCCAGCTGGAAGTTTTCTCTGGTCCCTGGAGCCTGCCCTGCCCCACAGGCTTGGGAGACCATCAGGCCAGGAATTTAACATCCCTGGGAGCATAAATATCTCAGCTCCCTTGCTTCAGATAAAACAAGTCTGAGGGATCCTTTCCATGGTTTCACAGAAGTCCCCAGCAGGACTGAGCTCCAGTTGCCCAAAATGGTAAATGCCTGGGTACGGCTCTCTTTATTGGCCGTCTTCACTGTCTCATCTCCCTGCTCCCCTACAGATGTTTCCTGACATCTCCTCCCAAATAAAGTACTTGTGTTAGAATCCTCGTCTCAGGAAGGACAGTGGCTAAAAGAACACACAAAGCCAGGTCTGCCCGATTGCTGAGAAGGGGTTTTTATTCTTATACATCAGAATTCCCTGGAAACTGTCAATTGGCTTCATGAAAGTAATTCAATATATCATTTTTTAAATAAAACAATTATGTATATATTAGACTAGTAAAGCCCACATAAATAAAAAGAAAACATTGATACTAGTCAGAAGAGTTAATGTTTTCTGAGCAAATCCTGAGTACTGGACACTCTTTTTAGTGTTTTAAATGCATTATCTCATTTAATCCCCGCAAATATTCTCTGACATGGCTATAATAATCACCCTCTTTTAGTGGTGAGAAAATCAAGGCTCAGAAAGTCTTCAGTCATTTCTCAGGATCACTCTAACAGTGAATGGCAAAGCCAGGGCCCAAAATCAGTACCATTCAACTCCAGAATCCACTGTCTTTACATCATGGCTTCTAATACCATGCTCTCTTCCTGAAAATGTCAGTTCGACTCAATGGAAAGTAAACAAAAAATGTGAACATAAACACGAAGTTATTGTAGAATATGGTACATATCTTCGTATTTCTTAAGAGCGAAAAGAAGATCTCAAAGATATTTTGAGTTTGTTCTTGCCCTGTGTGTCAATGCCTCAGGTCTCTGATTGATGATTCAGCAACTCTAGCATTAGGATACTTCATTGAAAGGTTTTCACAGATTAGGAACTGGGTTGCCAGAGATTAAGGAGCTTGTGTAAAGGAATGACGAGGATGATCATGACCACAAAGTCAACAGTGATAATGATGGTGATGATGGTGATGATGGTGATGGTGATGATCATGGGAATGATGGTGATGATGATAGTGATTATGATGGTGATGATGGTGATAATAGTGATGGTCATGATGATGATGGTCATGGTCATGATGATGGGATGGTGATGATGGCGATTGTGATGGTGATGATGGTGATGGTAATGATGATGGTGATGGGGATGGGGATGATGGTGATGATGATGATGAAGAAGAAGAAAACAATGATGACATAACAACACCATTTGGCCCTTTTCTTCATCCTTCCTGCTTTTTCCCTATATCACCTCATGGCTCCTTCATTTGCTTCCTTCAGGTCTATTATTTCAGTGAACTCTACCTCCTCTAGGAGTCCTTCCTTGACCACTCTGTACAATTGGCAACCCCCCCATCCCTCAGCAGCCCCATCCTACTTTTTACCTCTTCATTGCATGCGTTCCTGGCTTGCATTATATCACACATCAATTTGTATATTTATTGACTGCCTTCCCACCAAAGTGTAAGCCCCACGGGTAGGGGTTTGTTTTGTTTAATGACTAAAACAGTGCCTGACATACTGTACAAGAAAGGTTGTCTCAGGAGAATGTGAATGAATAGAGGGGTTTATGGAACCCTCTGCAGCAGGCCCTAGTGCCCAGGCTTTCACCCTTGGCTACACATTGGAATCACCCAAGGAGCTTTAAAAAATAACCACTGTCTTTCCTCTGTCCTCTAGAAATTCCAGTTCTAATTCAGTTGTTCCGAGGTAGGACCTATGCAATGCCTTTTTTTTTTTTTCTTGAGATGGAGTCTCACTCTGTCACCCAGGCTGGAGTGCAGTGGCACGATCTCAGCTCACTGCAATTTCCACCTCCCAGGTTCAAGTGATTCTCCTGCCTCAGTCTCCCGAGTAGCTAGGAACACCACGACACCCAGATAATTTTTGTATTTTTAGTAGAGACAGGGTTTCACCATATTGGCCAGGCTGGTCTCAAACTCCTGACCTCGTGATCTGCCTGCCTTGGCCTCCCAAAGTGCTGAGATTACAGGCGTGAGCCACCATGCCTGGCTGCAATGGCATTTTAAAAAAAGCATCCCAGGTCATTCTAATGTATAGCCAGGGTTGAAAGCTGATGCCCAAGGCTAAAACACCTTATAAACAAAATCTCATTTAAAAACTCCATACTCACAAATATTTTATGGGGTTTATTTTCTTATTCATTTTATTTTACAGATGGGAAGACAGATACAGAGAGATAACAGACTTGAGCAAGGCCATGAGCCCAACAGTTGCAGATGTAGACCCTGTCTGTGTGGCCCTGGGGTCACACTCTTAGCTATTGCTCCATGCAGCCACTGAGTCAGAGGGCAACTTCAGAGCACTGGACACATCATATGTGTCCAGGAAATACCTGTTGACCGGATGAGGTATTCAACCCATGGTCCCCAGCTTCCAGTCCAGAGCACCTTCCCTTCCCATCTTAGTATCCTTCACTTAACCCAGATTAACAGCCTGCCTTTAAAAGAAAATAGTCCGGAAATGCCACAAGATATATAAAGGCAACAATATCATTATGGCTGTTGCCGTGCTTCCTGTTTATTCCATCATTGAACCCTGCTCAGTGCAACATTCTAAGAGGCATTTTTATATCTATTAATTTACCACAACAATAAGAGGGGACTGCAAGTCCTTTTCTTAGGTCTTTCAAAGGTGCAAACCTAAGGCACAGAGAGATTAAGAAGCTTTCCCAAGGTCACACAGCTAGTGGGTGGCAGAGTGAACATAATGCATAAACGTTGACTTGCTGGGACTCTGGCTCCCATCTTCTCCACTTCTCTCCATCACATCCACTTTTGAAGGAAAAATACAGCATTGAAGCCTGAGGCTCCAGGCATGAGCAGCTCTGAGCTATATGACTCACATGTTTCCTCATCTGTAAACGGGGGATGATTTTTATGCATCCCTTGCGGATCTCATGGGGTTATTGTGAGACTAAAGGAGAAGGAATGTGGCAGCATTTTGTGAATTTACAAGTGCAGTGCATGTCTACAGCCTGTTTTCTGTTACCATGGACACAGATACATGCAGGTCCCTGAGCCCAGGTAAGCTTCAGCCTCTCTTGGCTCCCTGGGCACCACGGCCCCTGTCTCCTGAAGGAGGCAGTTCTTCTTTTAATTTGCCTGCAACGGTGTTGGCCCCCTCTTGGTTAAGGCCTGTGCACGTAGGGGGCGCTGCTCTATATGCTTCCCCATCTCACTGTTCCTGCTCACCCTGCAGGGATGCAGGAAGACAGATGTGGAAGATGGGGCATGAGCAGGTGGCAAGCAGGACAGGGATGGGGCAGGGGCGCAGGGAGGGACAGAATCAGAACCCGACGCACTCACTATAATGCACACTCTGGAGCCTACCACAAGGGATGCGGTGGGGATCTGCGTCCAAAGAGAGCTCCCCAGGCACTTCTGCGGCCCCCAGACTTGAGATCTGCTAATTTAATGTTGGTTTATTCAACCAAATGCATTTCTTGCCCAATACTCTGTGGTGTGCCTTGAGTTTGAGCTGGTTAAGGGATCAGATTGGGAGCTGCCATGTCTGGGGTCTTACCTGGATCTTCCATGACCTGGGCGAGTGATTTCATCTCTATCTTCTTCTGAGTAACAACGATAGTAGCTAATGCATATTGACAACTTAATGTGTGCCTGTTGTGAGATAGTTGCAGTCGTGTGCTGGGGAATGCTTAACACCCGGCTTTCCAACGTTAAGAAACCCTGAGTTGTAGCATTTGCCAGTCTCCATGGTGTAAACCCCATCCTTATGTCTGATTTCAAGCTACCAGTGTGAGGCCGTTGAACATAAAGTTGGGGAGCCCTGTGCGAGCTCATCATTATTGAGTATTTCCACCTAAGTGATTCAATAAACTTGAGTATCCTTAAGGACAGAGAGGAAAGTAAAATGTGGGGAAATAATTAGGAAGTGATGACTTTTGAGTGTTTATTACATTTGTTTTTAATATCGCTTATTCCACGCTAAGTGTGCATAATGTAATGTTGAATAATGGCAAAATCCTTTCAGCTTTAATAGTTAGCTCTTGCTGGAGTTGGCTCAAGCCCTCACTGGGTGGCTGCTGTGGTTACCCCCATGTCACTGAGGGTCATGAGGCACAGAGAGGCTGAGTAACTCTCTCGAGGTCACAGGAAGAGCCAGGATTCAAATGCAGGTGGCCTGGCTTCAGAGCCTACACACCTAGCCCTTGGGAATAATCATCACACCCCACGGCATTTTAAGGATTAGTACATGAGACACCATTAGGGAAGTGCCCAGTACACAGTACGTGTTCAACTAGTGCTGTCTGTTACTAGCATTTTTCCTGTTAATGCAAAGTGACATCCACAGGCACGTCGAACACATTCCTGTCCTTGATGAATGTACTATACAAAGAGGGAGCAAAGCAGTCTGTGTCAAGACAGAAGCATTCACAACGCATACGCTGCAGGGGCACAAAGAAAGAGTTGATTGACTTTTTATGGGGCAAGGAAATCTTCCTGGTGGAAAGAATGTCTAAACTGGGTTTTGCAGAATGCATAGGAGTTCACCAGGCAGTTTAATGAGTCAGGAGGATGAGCTAAGTTACCTGTCTAGCTGGAAGAGCCTTTAGTCAAACTGCTGCCCTCACGTTCATGTCATGATCCTTCTTGCCATGAAGGTCCATCCAAACTCCAGCTCCAAACAGGGCTCAGCGTCTTGCCTTATCCAGAAAGGTGAGCTCTTCACACCTTCAGGTCCAGCCTTGCCGGAGCTTGGTTGGCTGCATCTCCCAAGGAGGCGTCCACGTTGAAGCAGTGAATCCTGGTGGTTGTAAGCGATGGAATCTTTGGGCTTGAACCTTGACTCCTCCACTTACTCCCTGTAACGGGCACATCAAGTACCCTCAATTCATCTTTGATTCCCTATCCATAAATTAGCGGGCATGATACCTCCTACCTCTCAAGACTGTGGGGGAGTCCTGAGGCCATGCCCGAATGCTGCGGGAATCTGCATCCCTATGCAGCTCCCCAGGCACTTCTGTGGCCAGCAGATTCGAGATCTACTAATTTAATGTTTGTTTATTCAACCAAATACATTTCTTGGCCGCTACTCTGTGGTGTGGCTTGAGTTTGAGCTGGTTAAGGGACCAGATTGGGAGCTGCCGTGTCTGGGGTCATACCTGGATCTTTCATAACCTGGGCGAGTAATTTCAACTCTGTCTTCTTCCTAATAGTGACAATAATAGCGAATGTACACTCGAGGCTTACTGTGTGCTTGCTGTGAGGTAGTTACAGTGATGTGCTCCTGGCTCTGCCTGTGATCAGTAAGAGCCAGCTTCGCAGCATGGGGCAGCTCTGGGTGCAGGCACTGGTCCAGGCTGCCCACACCTGAAACGGTTGCTTTATGTGTGAGTCTGTTGAGCTGGGGTGGGGTGTGTGGGGAGCTGCAAAGCCCACCCAAACCCAGCCCTGCAAGCCTGCGTGCCAGAATCAATGTGGGCATCAGGAAGCCAGTGGCCGGGTCACAGTAACCTGACACCATGTCTTGTCCCCACGAGGTAAAAGCATCATGGGGTAACGCTGCTGCCTGGCACCCTCCACGTCTCAGCCCTGCCTTTGAACTCTGACAGTAATTTCACATATACATGTAGCTGCCAAGCCAGCGTGTTTGATGTCCTTTCCGGCTTTTGTAATGCTATTTCCTGTGGTGGATGGCGAGATGCGTTATTAATGTAGAAGAGTCGCTTTTTGGCATGAAATTCCCGACGCGTAGAAAATCAGCATGAACGGGCCTTCCGATTCAGATGTTGCGGGCAGTTTAGGAGGTTGCAGGGGCGGGGGTTGTTTCTTTTTTCTTTTTTTCCTTCTTCTTGTTATGGGGTCACTTTGGGGATCATCCAGTCTGAAAACACACCTGTGGACATAGAAACACAGTGAAGGTCACCGTAGTCAAGGGGTACCTGCTTCCTTGTAAACTACTTGTTGGTGGGTTTTACTTGAGGATCAAATGTAAAAATAGATTCAGAGCCCTTAAACATCTGATATGAATGGTAACATATACACTGAATATAATAGATAATATAGTATCAGCAGTATAGAGCGGAGTTCAGGAGACATTTACATGAAGGGCCAGATGACAGGTATTTTAGGCTTTTCAGGTCCTACTATCTCTCGTAATTACTCAGCTTTGCCACTTTGCCATTGCAGCAGGGAAACAGCCAATGGGTGTGATTGTGCTCTAATTAAACTGGATGTGTCCTCGGAGAATTCTCCTGTTTTTGTGGTGGAATCTAGTTGTGGTCACAGGGGATGGACCAGATTTGTCCTACACGCTATGTTTTGACCACCTCTGGCTTGGAGCACTGGCTTAGGCGTTAGATTACATGACATTAAAATCTCGGTCTCGTGATTTACTGGCTGTCAGACCTTTGAGAGACTATCTAACAGCCTCAGTTGTGCCACCTGTAGAATGGGGATAAGGGTTTTATGTACATCACTGGGTGGTTGAGAGGATTAAATGAGTTGATGCATGTGAGATGCTGAACATAGGGCCAAGGCGCAAGAGTCCAAGTTCACGGGAGTTGTGGCTAAGATTAGGATGATGGAGATGATGATGGGGGGCTGGGTCTCAATGGAGCACTGATCAGGGAGTCAGAAGCCTGGGTTCTATACTCTCCTTAGCTGCTGACTCTGGGGGACCTGGGTGGATCCTTTCCTCCTCTCTGGCTTCAGTTTTCTCACCTTGCAGGTGAGGAGGTTGGACTGAGGAGTGTCCGTGCTTCCTTCCTGCTCGATAGCTCTGAGATTCTGTAGGGCCCTTTAAATGACATGGCATTGTGCAGCGGAAACTCGCTAAAACCAGTGCTATTTTAACCATTGCATCCACCGACACTGCACAGCCAAGGCCTCCTGCCACCTGAAAAGCTGGTCTTCATCAGAAAGTCACCATCGGCTGCTCCATGAGGCTGGTCATTCATTTCCTCATTGGTGTGTTTGCTCAAAAGGGATCAGGTCTCTACCACATGCAGCACAGATGCTGAACCTAGCAGGGCGAGGATAACCAAAATCTCTGCCCTTGTGTGACTCACTCTCATGAGAAATCTCCTTTATGGGGAGCAAGTCTGATCTGGTTGTGGTCACCGCAGTGGGTGTATGAGTCTGATCCGGCTGTGGTCATTGTAGTGGGTGAACAAGTCTGACCCAGCTGTGGTCACCGCAGTGGGGTGAATTATGTCTCTGAAAAAGATGTGTCCACATGCTAATCTTCTAGACCACACAGATGAACTTATTTGGAAAGAGTCTTCACAGACAAAATTAAATTAAGGATCTTGAGATGAGATCATCTTGAACTTAGGGTGGATCGTAAAGCCGATGATAGGTGTCCTCATAAGAGAGAGAAGAGAAGACACAGGTCACGTGAAAATGGAGACAGAGGTGGGAGCGATGCAGCCACAAGCCAAGGAATGCCTGGGGCCACCAGCAGCTGGAAGAGGCAGGAAGGATTCCCCCCTGGAGGCTTCGGAGGGAGCAGGGCTCTGTGGATGCCTTGGCTTCATATTTCTGGCTTCTAGAACTGGGGGGAATACATTTCTCTCATCTTTTGCTGCTCAGTTTGTGGTCACTGTTTTGGCAGCCACAGGCCACTCATGCAGTCACTACACGCGCACTGCTGGGAGCTCTTCCCCCGGACCCTCCCTCTGAGTCAGTCTCGCCTCACACAGGATGCTCACGTCCCTGGAGGAAATGCCATCTCTTGATAAGTGGAAATACTTTTTGGGTGAAGAAATTGCAGGCACACACTTGTTAATGAGGTTCAATGCTCTGTTTCAATTCCTGGGTCAAAGGCTGGTGCAGAAAGGAAGTTTCAGATTCGGGGTGATGCGTGGACCAAGGAATTCAGCCAAGCGTGTGTTAAGCCAGGAAGTGATTTCTGTGTGTCTGTGTTAATATTTAATTTAAAGATATATTAATATTTTTATTAATAACATCAATGAAAATGTTATTATAGAATATTATTACCATATGTGTTAGTTTTTTTTGTTAGGAATCAAAAATAAGTTTTTGTGAAGTTATAAAAGCCTTACAACCTAATGTAAAATATAATAATATAGATTATAATCAATTAGCTTTTCACATCATGTCTTTGTCTTCTACTTGTTACCTTTTTTTTGGTTTGTTTTGGGCTTTATCATTAGTGCATTCACTCATTCATTCATTCATTCCTTCAGTTTTGATCAATAAATTCTTATTATGGGTGCCCAGAGACCTCAGGAAACCTGTCATTATTCCAACTTGGAAAAGTGATTTCACCTTCTAAGCTTCAGTTTCCTTGTTTGTATAACGGAGCTGGAACAAGGGGCTCTAGGTGTGTGAAGATGAAATGAGAACTTGCATCTCCGGGTGCCCAGGTGCTGTGAAGCACCCAGGAGGTACCCCGAGCATATTTCCTCTTTGTTTTTCTGTTTAGGACTGAGTGGTGCTGCTTACTGATGTAACACCTCTGGTGTTTTCTCAAACTGTTTGCTGGGTCGAGGTCTCAGGTGCTGGCCGTCCTGTTTAAGGTCAAGGTCAGACCTTGGTGGAAGTAAGTGGTCAGGTGGGATTGAGACCTAGCTGTGTATGACTTCTAAGAGGCGCAGCCCTGCTCCTTGAGACCCCCCCTCAAGCCAAGCCCCGAGCCAGGGCCCGGGGCCACATTAACTTCTCCCACCTTGCTGGCCATGGGCTCACTCGGCTGGCATGGCCGCCCTCCTCTGGATGTGAAGTGTCTTTCTGTGAGCTGGGCAATATGGAAGACTCTGTGTTGGTTTTAAGATGCATCATTTACCTTTGATTATTAGACAATCACTGGGCACCTCCTCTGTCCTGTGTGGGGACGAGAGGCTGGGGCACCCATTCCTGCCCCCCAGGCTGTAGGGGACATTGCAGGGCCTTCAGCCTTCCCTACAAGTGACTCACCACTACTCTTCATGAGACAGGGTCATTCCCTGAACTCCCAATTCTGAAGCTCTGTGACCCAGGAAGGGGCCTTACCTTTTTAAAATCTGATGCTGCCGCTTTTAATCAACACGTGTATATTTGACAGGTTTCCATTTTCTCTGGTTTCCCTGCACTGTGGCTGTGTATTCAGTAATTAGGAAATCTAACTGATTATGTGAAAAGCTAATTGATTATAATCTATATTATTATATTTTACATTAGGTTGTAAAGCTTTTATAACTTCACACTTCCACCCTCTTTTTTTTTTTTTTCACTGAATATGAGTAAGGATAAGAAAGATGAAAGATGAAAACAAAAAGGGTCCACGATCCCACTGGACTGTCGTAACCAGCACTGGCATTTTGGTAAAAGCTATTTCCATGTTTTTCCTGTGCACAGGTGCGAGAGGGAAGGTGTATTTGTACCTGTGTGTATAGTTTTTCTTACTAGGATCGTGCCCTGGTTCCAGAACTTCTTGTCTCTTCTCAGCAGTACGGTCAGCCCTCTGTATCTGTCGCTTCCACATCTGTGCATTCAACCTACTGTGGATCTAAAACATTTTGAAAAAACAAAAGATAATAATGCAACAATAAAAATCATACAAATAAAAAGCAATAGCGTGTAAGAACTCTGTGCATAGCATCTACATTGTATTAGATGTTATGAGCGATCTGGAAATTTCAAGTCCATGGGAGACAGTGGATGGTTCTATGTGAATCATTGCACCATTTGAGATCAGGGTCTTAGCGTCTGCAGATTTTTATGTGCAAGGGGGTCCTGGAACCCACCCACAGGCTGAGTGTTGAGGGGTTAGAAGGCAACAATGGGCTGGATTTTTTTTTTTTCACACCTGCAGGTGTCCAGAAAAATCCATTATCTGCATTGTTAGGCAATAGAACATTTTCATGGGGTTTTTAAGTAAAGTCATGTTTACCCCGCCGGGCACCCATGCACGGACCCCTTTCCCCCAGTGTGCTCAAACAAAACAAAAGAAACAAAACCCAAGTTCACTTTTGATGAAAGTGGCTCTAACAGGACATCCCAGGCCAAATTCAAGCAGAGAAGCACTTGCTGACGGCTGATGTTTAGCCTGACAGGCCAGACCAAAGAGGCCCCGGGGCGAGGGTACAGGGGCTCCCTCCCCTCCCCCTGCATAAAGGTGCCAGGCTCCTGAGGGTGCTGACACAGCCAAGGGCCTGACTAGCAGTGGAGGAAATCCAGGGGAGGCAGCCAGGCCCTGGGCTCTGCGGGGCTCCTCTCGTGGGAAGCATGTGGGCTCCATGCTGGGAACCCAGGCCAGGGATGGGTCAGAGCAGAGTGCAGCGCTGGGAGCCACGGGGGCATGGGAGGGCTGACTCTGCAGCAGCACCCACCTCAGCATGGACTCAGCTCCCTAACAGAGGCAGTCATGTGACTTCAGTGGGCCTTGGTTTCCCCAACTATAAAACAGGAACAGAAAACCAAATAGCACATGTTCTCACTTATGAGTGACAAGAACACATGGACACACAGAGGGGAACAACACACACTGGGGTTATCAGACGGTGGAGGGTGGGAGGATGGAGAAGATCAGGAAAAATAACCTAACAAGTACTAGGCTTAGTACCTGGGTGACAAAATAATCTATACAACAAACCCCCATGATGCAAGTTTGGCTGTATGAAAAACCTGCACGTGTACCCCTGAACTTAAAAGTTTTTTTAAAGTAGCTCGGCAACAAGACAGACCCACAGACTGCCGGGAGGAGGGAATGAGACAAGGTCCGTAAAGCAAACATAAGACCTCCCCCAATGCCAGCAGTTGAGACAGTGCGACAATAGCCATCCACACATGGAGTGAGTGCCCCATCAGGGGAAGCATTCAAGCACCTTTGTGGGTACTATGGAGAAGATTAATTGTGGAGAGGAGAGAGTTAGTGGGATGACCTCAAGGTCCCACCCTTCTATGATCTCTCACATCCTCAGGCACCATTGAGCAATAGCTCCTTGGAGGGCTGAGCCCAGCTATGCACCCAGCTCTGCTGGCCCAGCCTTTCCCACGCTCCCTGCTCAGTCCACAGAGACAGTGACCCTATGGCCTGCGGCTGGGTCTTACCCATCTCACTCTAAACCCACTTCTAAATAACGTAAACTGCGAGAACAGAAACAAGTTAATTTTATAATATTTTATTTGGGTCACTTAAAAAAATTGCTACCGTTGGTTTAAAAAGCTATGAATACCAGATCGGTCTGCATTTATATCCGTGGCAATTTCCTGGATCAGAAGCTCTCAACATTGGCCCCCTTGTGACGACACCCGCTTGGATCTGAAGTTTTGAAACTTTTTTTTTTTTTTTTTTGCTACCAAATGATAACAACTTCCTCATTTTTTACTCATCACACCACACACTTATGGCAGCCAATGAGAGCATGAGATAACCAGCATAGCCATTGCCAAAAGCAGAGAGACTTGACCTTTAAACCAGTCTGATTTGGGTCTGTGTACAATTTCTATTAGGGTTTGTGAAATTATGAAATTAGCTCCTGGGTTACCACCATAACCTGTTTAGAAAGATGGAGGAGCAGCCGGACTGCCCTCTCTTCTCCCTCCTTCTTTCCCTCCTTCCTTTCTCCCTCTGTCCCTCCTTCCCTCTCTTTCTCCGTCCCCCACTCCTTCCTTCCTTCTTCCTTTCCTTCCTCGCTTCCTTCCATCCCCCCTTCCCCTTCCCTCCCTCTTTCTCTCAATCACATCCCTTTAATCATGCCTTTAATTGGACATTCATTCCATGAATCATTTTACTCTCCATCCATTTGTCTGACAAGTCTGTGTTGGTCGGATGCTCCCTGCCAGGCCCGTGGTAAGGTCCTGCTCATGGGATGCTGCCAGGTCCTGGGGATGTGGTGAGAAGCTGCAAGAACAATCAGCGTTTTCAAGAAATGAGATGAGTGATGCCCTGGGTCCACGGTAGGACAGTAATGAGAGCTGAGGGTGCAGGAGTAGGGAGGGCTGCACGTGGAGTCAGGATGGTGGTCCTTGAGTTGGCCCTGCAAGAGGAAAAGAGTAGCTGGAGTTCCCTGTGTGGGGAAGGGCGTTTCAGCAGGGGAACAGCATGTGCAAAGGTTGCACGGCGGTTGGGAGCTGGGTAGCCGTTGGAGGGGAGTACATGGGCATGTGGATGAACGGTGAGAGGGATGGGATGGAGTTACACGGCATGTGCCCTTGTGAGCCAGGGTGCTGGGCCCAGGGATCGTGGGCCAGGTCTTCTGATCAGGTCATTGGCTGTGGATGAGAGAATCACAGAAGGCTGTGGCCAAGTGCTATGGAGCTGTGGAGCTCTGGTGGCACCAGACCAAGCTACAGAAGCATGGTGACTTTGACTTGAGGAATTAACAAGTCCCTGCTGGCTCCGCCTCCATCTCAGAGGGGAAGTCCCCTTCTTCCCTTAATGGGAGCTCAGCTCTTGTGTCTGTAAACATCAGGGCCTTCCTGAGTTCCCTCAAGAAGCCGAGATCTCAGACAGGAAGCACAGGGCTCAGGAGGACATGGTGAGGGGTGGGGGGCAGCTGTGCTGGGGGTGTCCAGTGCTGGGTGTGTCCTCTGGGATGTTCACATAGGAGGGGTACCTAGGGGTGAGCACCTCAGGGCCAGGCAGAGGGAGGAGCTGGGTAGGATGTGGTCACAACCAGCCTCAGCCAACCCCACAGGGATCTCTGGGCCTGGCATGGCCCTCTAGACTGTCCTGCTGAGGGACAAAGGGGGCCGGGCCTTTGTGCCCTGTCCCTGGATCCTGGCAGACCCTGGGGGATGTGACTCAGCATGAGGCAGTGCCTTCATCTGGGGGCTGTGGCTGCAGAGCATCACGCAGCCGACACCCCAGCATCGAGGCAGGGGGGCCTGAATGATGCCAGACGGTGGTCCCCATAGCACCCAACTCAGGAATCTCCATTGGCCTCAGGGAGGCAGGGGCTGGACAGCCACTCAGGAGCCCCCACTGGGTGCCTGTTCCCACTTCACCGGCTGGGCACGCTGGCCCCTCTACTGCTTCACCATGGCATGAGGTGCCTGCCCTGCCTCTGTCCCTCCAGATACGACCTGGGACTCCTGCCTCTGCTACCAACTTTTCAAGGCTCTGTCTCAGATTCTGTGCCTCTGGAGAAAGGATCTGGCTGGTGCTGAGTCAGCACCATGCCTGTGGGCAGAGCCTTCCAACAGGGACACCTCACAGGCCAGCCAGTGGCTTGGCTGGTGTCTCTGAAACAAGTGACCAGTTCTGTTCCAATGAGCCCTGGCTGGAGTGGATGCCTTTGACTTAGGACAAGGTCACAGGTCCTGGGACTCCTTCAGAGGCAGCTGTTGGTGTGGGATGTGTTCTGACACTTGGCTAGTCGAGTACAGTCTTCCAGAATGCAGGTTCTAGACTTTTCTGGCTGACTCCAGAAACAGCAAATTCCTTAGAAGCAGCTCACATCTAACTACCTCTAATACATAGATGCCCTGTGTTATGCCTCCCTGAAACCTCCTAGAACAGGAAAGCCACATTAAGTGCATCCAGGTCTAAATGTAAGGCCATTGTGGCAAAGGCGGCAATACCCTCCAGACATATGAGCAGTGCACCGCCCAGCCCCCTTGGTAGGAAGGCTCATGGGACTAGTTCTGGTCAACGGGCTGGGAGCACAGGAAAGCACGCTGCTCCCAGGTGGAGGCAGCGGAAAACCCTTGTGTAATGGGCCTCTTGGACTCTTCTCCGGCTTGTGGCTCTCTGGGCGGCCATGGTTTCCAGATGGCGCAGGTGCAAGATGGTGACACCACCAAGGGTTTGCGTTCCTGAATGACCACCTGGAGCAGAGCACCCTGCTGCCCACACGGGACATGCAACGTGAGAAGTAAACCTTTACTGTGCAAAGCCTCGGGGGCTTGGGGTTTAATTTATTCCCAAAGTACACACAATCTAGTGTATCCAGACTCTTTGAGAAAGTGGTGTCAAAAGCGGGATGTTGCTACGACAGAAACCGGAAACAGGCTGCGTTGGCTCAGCAGTGGGCAGCAGTGGACAGGGAAGGGAAGTGTGGCGGATGCTGGAGAGGTGGCGCCGTGTGTTAGGAGGTGGCAAAATGTTTTCTAAGAGTGCCGTCCCTCTGGAGGTGGCCGATGAGCAAGACAGACTTGCAGCTGTAAGGAAAGATACTGGAAACATAACACAAATGATCGGTGCTGTGATTGGTTACCCTTGGCTGCCTATTAAAAAAAAGGGAGGAGCTTGGCCAGGTGCAATGGCTCACGCCTGTAATCTCAGCACTTTGGGAGGCCAAGGTGGGCGAATCACTTGAGGTCAGGAGTTCGAGACCAGCCTGGCCAAAATGGCGAAACCTGGTCTGTACTAAAAATACAAAAATTAGCTGAGCGTGGTGCTGCGTGCCGGTAACCCCAGCTACTGGGGAAGCTGAGGCAGGCAGGAGAATCACTTGAACCTGGGAGGCGGAGGTTGGAGGTTGCAGAGAGCCGAGATTGAGCCACTGTACTCCAGCCTGGGGGATACAGCAAGACTCTATCTCGAAAAAAAGAAAAAAGAGGAGGTAACTTATTTGTAGCACAAATGAAAGGAAATGAAAGGCCTTGCAGTATGGAAAAGCCAGATGCTTCTCTGCCCCAACCACACAAAAGCAAGGTTGAAAAGGACTTGAGAGACAAAGACTTGGAAAACCTTTCAACTAATTTTCACTAAGTCCCCTCAGGGTCACGTGCAGACTAATGGTGCAGTGTCCAGTAAACCTTTCAGTTTGATAAAATGATTCATGGCAAAGATGAGTGGTGAGACCTTCCCAACGAAGCCCAGCGGCTTCCAGGCTGCCCCTTCTCTGTCCAGAATGAGAGGTGTGAGAGGTGAAAAGGGAAAGAAGTATGTCTGAGAACTACGTCTGGGAACATGCTCTGTGCCTCTCTAGGGGTCTATTTATTGCTTCATGAGATCAGTTGTAATCAAATAGATAAGAATCCTGCTAGGTTTTTTTTGTGAGGCTTGTACTGCCAGCTAAAGACTTGGTCTCCCCACCTTATGCAGGTGGATGGTGGCCCTGAATCCTGTGCAGACCCCCGGAGGGCAGGGCTTGCCCCCAATGTCCACTTCATAGGGATCTCAGGAGGATGAAGGGTGACCTCCCTGAACCATGGAGAAGAGCAGGCAAGGGCGCTCCTCTCAGAGAGCAGAGCCACACCTGGTCAGGGAGCAGTTCCCACTCCAGGGCGGCCCCTCCAGGGTTGATCCCTGGACTTCACGAGTTCACAGGCCAGAGGCACATGCCCCTCCTTTCTCTTGCTGATGGGACTGTGACCAGAGGTGTCCATTCCTCTTCGTTGACTTTGCTCCAGCCTGCCCACTGGTTGTGTATGGATCATAAATAACTCATCTTAGTAATTCACACTTCCCACCAAGAGCCTCTGTGTTCAACTCTGTCATAGAGACCACCACACATCCCCCAAAGATCTTGGGCTTTGGGCTGGAGTAGCTTTTAGATGAGGCTTTCAAGTGGTCTAGCTTGGGGAGTGATCACATGATATGTCTGGGAAGGAGGGAAGGAAAGAGGTATTTGGTGACCAGAAGGACAGACTGCAGCAGAGACAGTAGCACTCACTGTTGCATTCATCTGTTGCTGTGTAACAAATATCCCCAATGCTTAGATGCTTAAAAGCGTTATTTATTATCACTATATGTCCCTCTTTTGTGAGTTCATAATTTAGACAAGAGATGGGAAGTTTGGTTCTTCTCTGCCCTGGGTTGTCTGGGGCTCAGTTGGAAAGACTTGAGTGGCCAGGGCTGCACCAGCTGGGGAGTGACCCGGAAGCCCATCCTGTGCCTCTTTACCTGATGACCTTGGACTTCTGTAGGTACAACGCCATCGGGGAAGTTGGATTTCTTAAAGGAGCTGCAAGTGTCCTTTCTGTCCAACCAGACTGGTCAAGGCAGTCAAAAGCCCACCAAGATTCAAGGAGAGAGGCACCAGCCCACCCTGACAGGGAGGAGTGCCAAATGTCAACAGTTTTATAGGCTCCCAACATTTCCAAACCCCTGGCAGTCATCGGGTGCCCCCCAGAGCTCTCCCTTGGCAGTGGCCACAGCAGCAGCAGCTGAGTAGGTTACTCCATGAGTCTTCTCTTTCCAGGATTCCTGTGGCCATAAAGAGGAGAAAAGTTCTGATCCATGCTACCACGTGGATGTACCTGGAAAGCATCACGCTCAGTGAAAGAGCCGGACAAAAAAGATCACATGTCACATCATGTCCAGGATAGGCAAATCCACAGAGACAGAAAGTAGATTTGTGGTAGTGATTGCAAAGCATGCTGGGGGCTTTTTTGGGATGACAAAAATGTTCTAAAATCGATTATGGTGATGGTTGCACATGTCTCTGAATATGCTAAAAACCTATGGGATGGTTTGCTTAAAAAATGGTATCAGGGCTGGATGCAGTGGCTCACACCTGTAACCCCAGCACTTCGGGAGGCCGAGGCAGGTGGATCAGCTGAGGTCAGGAGTTTGAGACCAGCCTGGTCAACATGGCAAAACCCCATCTCTACTAAAAATAAAAAACTCAGCCGGGCGTGCTGGAGGGCGCTTGTAATCCCAGCTACTCAGGAGGCTGAAGCAGGAGAATCACTTGAACCCAGGAGGCAGAGGTTGCAGTGAGCCGAGATCGCACCACTGCACTCCAGCCTGGGCGACAAGAGTGAAACTTGTCTCAAAAAAAAAAAAAAAGCTATCAAAGGTAAAACAACTACCCGTTGATTACTCAAATAAAGGATTGACTTAAAAAACAAAAAACAGCAAGGTATTATCACAGTCTTCTTTCTGTTCTCCCCTTGGGCCATTGGGTAAGATAAAAATCACAAGCGCTTAGGTTTTGGGTTCAAGTCCTGAGGCTGTATGTAGCATGCTGGCTGTGTGACCTTGGGCAAGTTTCTTAACCTCTCTAAGTCCCAGCTGCTGCCTTTGGGGAAAATAAAATGATAATAGCACCCGCCTCATAGGAATGTTATGAAGTTTAAATACAGTAGTCCAGGTCAGCTCCCTGAGCAGGGCCTGCCCACTGGAAGCTCTCGAATGTGGCGTTTCTTGTGCCTGTTGTTGCTTTCGTATTTTACAGAGGTAAAAATAGAGTTCACAGGGGTGACGGGATGCTCCTGGGGACTTGGAGCCCAGCCCTCCCTTCAGGACTTGGGCAGCAACAGCTTCCCCAGAGTCAGATCGGACTCAGCCACGGGCCTAGCATTTTCCTGGTGCCAAGGTCAACTCCTCGGCAGGCCCTGAACTTGTGGTTTGGCGAAATAAATGACATGCTGATTGCTTAATCCTAAAACAACAGGAATTTTCTCTTTTTTAAGGGGCAATGACAGGAAGCTGGCAAGGTTGCAGAACCAGCCACAAGCGTCTTGAGCTAGGTTCCGGGGGACCGATTCAGGTGGGGAGTGCGCTGCAGAACCGAGCGAGGGTTCCGGGCTGGCCTGTCCCTGCGCCTCGCTGCATCTATGTCTGGAGGCTCCTCTCCATGTCAAGAACGCAGCTCTGTGCCGTCCGCTTGGCTGGTCCCTCCTCCCAGCTCTCCAGGCTTCCTTGCATCCTGGTGGCTCTGGAGCCCTGGGGATGGGCTGCATCTTCAGAAGGAGATTCTCTTGGTGGGCTGCTCCTCTGGTCTCCAGACCAGGTCATTTGGACTTGACTTCAGGCTCCAAAAAAGTTAATGGTTCATGAAGAGAAAACACCAAATAACCCCTTCTACCAGCCACAGAGTGTACCCGGAGGTGCAGAGACCGTTGTCATTAAACTTTGGTTCTGTCAGTCATTTCGACCTTCCATCATTGGATAATGATGCGTCACACACCCACAAACCCTGGGCCAAACCCTGTGTGTGCCACTGGGGACAGAGGGCTGAACAGCAAGCGTGGTCCTTGTGGAGCTCAGAGTTACGTAGAAGATGCAGGCTTGGAAAGTAACCAGGCAGCCCCAGCAGGAACAGCAGCTTTGAATAAATGAAAGCCAGGGCTGAGAAGACACATGACAGCAGGCCCCTTGAACACTTCACCCACCAAGGGAGGGCAGGATGGGGGCCCCAAAAATGTTCCCTATCTTAGCCTGCAGAACCTGTGAATGGAAACTTGCTTAAGACTAGGATCTTTACAGATGTGATTTAACTAAGGGTCTTAATGTGAGATCATCCTGGATTTAGGGTGGGTCCTAAATCCAATGACTAGTGCCCTTATACGAGATATGGGAGGGAGACTTAAGCCCCAGAAACCCAGAGAAGAAGGCCCTGTGGAGTGGAGGCAGAGGCCGGGGTGAGGCGTCTGCGAGCCAGGAAACACCTGCCGCCACCAGCGGCTGAAAGACACAAAGAAGAACCCTGCCCTGGAGCCTGCAGGGGGAGCACATCCCTGCCCACACCTTGACCTTGGATTCCTGTCATCCAGAAGTGTGAGAAAGTAAATTTTTATTGTGTTAAGCCCCCAGTTTGTGGTCATGTGTCACAGCAGCCCTAGGAGACCCATACAATGACCTAAAGAAGAAAATGCGTCTCCCACGTGAGCCATAGTGAGCACGTCTGCGCCTTTGTGCAACCATTGCATAGCTGCTGGTGCTGGGCCTCACCTCCCCTTGGCCTGTGGGAAAGGCGCCCACAGACGTGGCTTCTGAGGGTCCCACGGAGGTGAAGTCTGGAGAATGAGCCTCAGCCAGTCGAACCCTGTCCCCTGCCGCTCCTGGCACCTTCCCACCTGCGTGTTGGTTGGGCTTCCTAGGGCTACCCAATTCCCTCCGAGAAATGGCTGTAGCATTGCAGGCTGGAAGGACTCAGCAATGACTGGTTCCACCCTCTCATTTTTCCGGAAAAGGAGACTGAGGCTCAGTCAGGTTAACGCAGAGTTGTTCAGCTAGAGAGGGGGAAGCAAAGGTCCAGTTGCACACGGAGTTCCTGGGCCACGCAAGGCCTCGGGCCTGTTTTGCGTCCTTAAATCCCTTTGAGGTGGATCTAGGCCCGGGCTTGGCTCTTCTTCAGGCTGAGCGAGCCACTGGGGTTGGCCCCAGTTATCAGCCCTTTCCCAGGGCAGGCTGTTCTTCCGTGGCTCCTCACAGAGCAGCTGGGGGCCCTCTGGGCGGGGAGGACGGTGGTGGTTGCACAAAGACCTCTGCGTCTTTGACAACCGAAATGTTCGGTGCTGATTGACAAACGAGCTGGTACCTGAGTGTCTCAAGCGCAGTAATGACACGGAGTGTTCGCTCCAGGGCCGTTGGTCAGGCCAGATAAAACAAAGGGCCCAGACGGACTGGGGGGCGGCCTGCCGGCTCAGGGTCCGCACTCGGGACAGGGAATCAGTCACTCCCGAGGGCTCGGCCCAGGCCTGTGGCCGCGTGCTGGGTGGTCCCATGCAAGCTGCTTGTCAGCTCCTGCTTCTCCAACACCTCTGCTCCTTTCTTTGGGTCCTGCAGATGTCAGCGTTCCCACCCGTCAATCAGTCATCAACTCAAGTATTTGTTAAGCCAGACACTGCCCCAGGCTGCTCATAATAATAACAACAATGGGCAAATAGGAAGGAGGTAAAAACTCCCTGTGCACAACTGCATTCATAACCTCACTTAATTATCACAGCAGTTCTGTGAAATGGATATTATTGTCATCAGCTTTTGTAGCTGAGAAAGCTGGGACACAGAGATGAAAGGATTCACCCACCGTCATGTGGTAAGTGTTGGAGGCTGAGTTTGTTAACTCACATAAGCCCATCTGCCTAGCTCTAAACTATGCTGGCTCTTAGAGGGACACATGCGTGGAAAGCACAGAGTCCTGCCTCTCAAGGCTTTATTTCTCTTAAGAAGAGAGAGGAAGAAACAGTTTGTCTTCTTCCACTGGAAACCATGACAACAGCAAATGACAGCTGGAACCATGGCAATCATTTTGTGACATTGAGGAAGTGGTTGACATACTGAGGATGGTCATTTATGGAAGGAAATGGGCCAAACTGTTTACACACAGCAGAAAACAAGGAAGGGTAGGGAGAGAATTAATAAATAAAAATACAAAACAACAACAACAACAACAAAATACAAGACTCTCTCTTGTTGGCCTTGAAGACAAACTGCCATGAGTTTTACAGCTGCAGGGAAAAGAATTCTGCCAATAATCTGAGGGCACTTGGAGGAGAACCATTCCCCGCTTGGGCCTCTGATGAGAATGCAGCCCAGCTGACACTCTGACTGCAGCTTGTGATGCCTTGAACCAGGCACTGGGAAAGCTGCACTCAGACCCTTGACCCACAGAAACTGAGACAATAAATGTGTTGTTTTAAGCCACTAAATTTGTGGTAAATTGTTACACAGTAATAGAAAAACAGTACAGTGCTCATGGCTAGAACATTTAGGCAGTGCAGGAAGGAAGACCATGGGAAGTCCAGGACTGGCTCCTCTCATTTCCCTCAACTCTCTGCAGGTCCTGATGTCCCTTTCAGAATGCATCTAATGTGCATGGCAGCCTCAAAGGTGGGTAGGGGTTTGTTTTCATGTGTATGTAAATTACTTCCCCCTTTTACCAGAATAGAATATATAATACACATGCCTTGAACCTTTTTTTTTTCCATTTAACAATGCATTTTCCAGTTGTTTTTAATAACTCTCTCAGGCCTCCTGGATTCTCTAATGAAAATGGATCTGACTAGACCTTTTCCTCCTTGATTCAGGCCATTCTCCCTGGAGAAATGGACCACAGCAAAACAATCCTCCTGTTCCAATTTCCAATGGGTGAAGGTTTAGCGGAACCATGGATAACTCTGACTTTCAGGTCTCTGAAAATGATTAGGTCAGCTGATGGATGCTTAGACTCTCTTCAAATTGTTTCCAGACATGAGAGGGATGAGCAGTGGAAGGATCACGAGCTTCAAGGCTGCCCTAGCAGAGGAGGAGGAAGATGTCACTTCACAGAAGCAAGAGAGGGAGAGAGTGAGTGACCCCACTTTGCTGCTGGGGTATTTCGGCAATTTGAATGTGTTTTATTGAATTTTTTTAAATTACAAAAGGACCATGTGATTCTTTAATTAGCCCAGCAATTCAGAAGCAGATAACTTAAAAGACAAGCTAGGAATTTACCTAGATACTGGTGAAAGCACACCGAGGAATATATTTAGGAATATAATTACAATATCGCTGGTCATCACCCCTAAACAGAAAGTCTCCCAATGTCCATTCAAAGAGGACCAGTTGAATAAGGCACATTGCACCCATGTGTTAGAATACTGGCCAGCTGTTAGAGACAAAGGTGTGAACGATTTGCAACCACAGGCTGCAGCATGAATGCATGTCACCTACTCAATGCTGAGTCAAGGAATCTAGAAACAAAAGAACACACCATATGATTTCATTTATATGTAAAAGCATAAACATAGGCAGAGGGAACAAATATCATTGGAAGTCAGGATAGTGGTTACTCTGACAGGGTGGGTTTCAGAGAAGAGAGGGGTTCTGGGAGCTGGTGATGTCTGTTTCTCAATTTGGATGCTGGTTACCTAGGTCACAGCAGCCCCAGGAGACCCATACAATGACCTAAAGAAGAAAATTTGTCTTCTATGTGAGCCAACATGAGCATGTCCATGGCAAAAACTGAATGTGAGCATGTCCAGGTGAAAAAATTCATCCTGTGGCACATTTATGATACCTGTACTTTTCTGTACTTCAATTAGAAATTTTAAAATATGGCATCTCTCGTCATGACAAAATGTGTCCACATTTGTAATTCAAACATAGCCTATTATCAAAAAATGGTACACTTGGAAATCCAGCAAAAATGGCTTATGGGTGATTCCAAGTCCCAAAATAAAAATAGTTTCATTAAAGAAAGAATTCAGGAGGCCCAAGGGAGCTAATAAAAAAGGGTCATAAGATGTACTCTTAAATGGAAACAGCAGGTTGCTGCTGAGCCAGGAGGAGCAGAAAGAAATATCAAGGAAGTACAGGTTTCCTAGCAACAGCCCCAGCTCACATCTCATTGGCTAGAATGGTGTCACATGACTACTACTTCTAGCTGCAAGAGAGCCTGGGAAATGTACACTGCTGAGTTCTGTTGAGGAGGAGATGACTCAAAGGATCTTGAAGACATAATGAAATGTCTCCACCACACCCATAAAAAACAAGACTCATCGAATGCATGTTTTCAGTGGGTCGCCAGGGATGAGGAAAAAAGTGACTTCTGGTTTGAAGTCTGGAGTCTTGAAGGCCTGCACATGTCTCCCTGACCACCCCATTCATGGGCTCCAGCCACCAGGACCTTCCAGGACTGCGTCATTAGGAATTAAAGCAATTAAGGGCAATTGAGACCAGGAGGAAGAGAAATGGCCATTTTTCAAGTACCTCCTGCTTGTAAAGCAGTGTGCTTCTGGAAGCTCTCACAAAGCCACCTGGAAAGTGATTTTATAGAAGAGGCCACTGGAAGTGCGTACCACATGCCAATGAAGGTAATTTTTATTGGTGGGTATTTTTATCAGGTGATTATTTTCATCTGGTGGGTATTTCATGCTGGGTGCCTCACATCCATGCCCTGTGCCTGCATCCCCCCCGTAACCATGGGTCTGTGATGGACACAACCCTTGGACAAGCAAGGAAGAGAATCTGAGAGGCTAAGAGCCTGCACAGAGTCAACCAGCAGCAACTGAGATCTCAACTCTGCCTCCAAATGCCACCTTCCACCCTGCTGCCCCCCACCTGACCATCAGAGGCAATTCAGCAGGTTCCAGGCCAAGTGATCAATGCCCTGAAAGACTCTGGAAGGAAACCAAGGACCCAAAAGGTTAAGGAAGTTGGACAAAGCCACACAGTTGCTTGCAGTGGGGGCCAGTTCTGAAACCCAGGTCCACTTGACTCCACAGATTATACTTTTCCCTCCATGTTCCTGCAGCGTTTCCTGTTCATTCATCCAGCCCTGGCGGAGCCCAGCCGACCCCTCAGCCCTAGGAGCCACAGAGAGCCAGGTTCTGCGTGGAGAATGAGTTCCACATTTCCAGATGCAATCAGTCCTTAGGCATATTCAGGGTCATCCAAAGGGCTCCCCAAAGAGACCCAGATGTCTGGATTCACAGCAAGGACCCTTTGCCACCTGCTCCTCCCTGGGTCAGATCCTTTGGGCCTCCCATGGTCCAGGATGCCACTAGGGCACATGTGTTGTGTATGTCCACATGTGTGGGGCCTCTCCTGCCTGCCATATCCCTCCTGGCTGAAAGACCCACCAAAGTTAGCAGAGACAGCACCTGCAGACGGACCCATGGCATTCTCCAGCCTCTCCGGGCTGTCGGCTTCTGTCTTGGGCCACCCTTGCTAATGAGCAGCCCAGGAAAGCCCAGCCGTCATGCCTTGTTATCTTCACTCCTTCTCCAGAAGATCAGGTTTCCCCTGGTGTCTTGCCCTGCCCCTCACAGGTTATCGTGGAATATACAGGGACTCAAAGCTCTTTTGGGATGATTTATGACCCCGTTGCTGGGGGCCCATCTGTCTCCAGGAGACCACAACTCCTGAGGCCAGGTATTGCTGGGGTCATGACCCCGGGAAGGCCACCAGAGGTCAGATAAGGATGGTGTTGAGTCTGTCAGTGACCCCTCTGCTGGACAGACCTCTGGGTGATGGGGCTCTGCTTGAGGAATTAGTGAGATTTGTCATGGGGTGTGTGAGGGAGGGGAGGGGGCATTGCTGGCTGGGGTCACAGGGTCACTGTGCCTTGGTAACTGGGTGAATTTTAGGTCATGAGCTTGCCCCGTAGTTCTGCCAGGCTGCTCAGGGGTGGATTGGCACAGGATCTATCTTACCCCACAGAACAATCTTGAGAAACTAGGGAGACAGGGACAGGTGATTTGAGTTCAAGTTCTAGCACAGTGCCCAGCACACAGTAGGTGCTCAATAAGGATTAGTGGAATGAATGAATGCAGGCATGAATGAATGACCTTGCTGCATAACCTTGAGGTGGTGCGTGACTTGTCTCGAGTGTCCCAGTCCCCCTCTGCCTTCCTTTGGTCAGAGCACTCGGATCTCCTTTAGAGGAAATCATTTCTCTGGCGGGTGAAGCCCTGTTCACTCATGGCCTGCCCTCCCCACGCCACAGGGTCTGTCATGACTCAAGCTTAGGCAGCGGGTCCTTCCCCCACCAGGGAAATGGAATTGTGAGCAGAGGGAAGAAAGAACGAGCAGCGGTGGGAATATATTCATCGTCACAGAGGGGACGCCGGGGTGTTTCTTGTTGTGAGGCGGCCTTAGTCCATGCCCATGTCCATACTCGGCTCTCCAGCCTTCCAGTTCTATACTCAATGCGTTCCACCAATTGCCCCTTTTCTTTTCTGCATCTAGAGTTGGTTTCTGTCGTTTGCAACCCTGAGCAGTTATTCCCCACCTGCTTACACACGTAAATGTAATGTGTGCGGTGGGCTGTGCCCCTTCACCTCCCTGGGCCTCGGCTTCCACATCTGCCAAATGGGTGTCATGAGTCCTCCTCCAGCGTCTTTCAGGATCAAGTGAGGGGATATTTATGAGATTGCCCCTGGCTTGCACCCTTGGTGTGCAGTGCGTGTGGCATGTGAGAGGGCACAGGATGACTTCCTGGTGTGGGTCCTGATGCCCCGGGCAGCCAGTCCAGAAGGGGATGGGCGGGACTCAAGGGGTGCTCAATGGGGACCCCTCCCCTTCCCTGTGCACCTTGCCTCCAGGGTGCTCTGTCCACAGAGAGACCCAGAAGCTAGAAAGCTTGAGCCTCATGATTCAGAGCCTGGATTGTGCAGCCTGATTACCTGGGTTCAGATCCTATCTCTACCACCTGCTAGTGCCATGACTGTGGACAGTAAATTTAATCTCTCTGAGCCTCAGTATCCCCATCTGTAACGGGGGAAGAACGAGGATGATAGCATGACCCGCCTCACGGGGGGCCGGGATGGGTTGAAGGAGATGGCATTTGGGAAGCCGGTGTCACTCTGCAGAGTCCTTGGTATTTATAAGCCAGAGTTGAGCAGTAGGGGGCAGGGAAGGGTGAACACTCAGGGCCTGGACGGGACTCCTCAGAGGACAGACAGCACTGCAGCCTCCAAACATGCTTGCTGCCCCAGGTCAGCTTCCCGGAGAACATGGAGCTCAGGCAGGCGTCGTTGATTGGGAGGTGAGTCAGGAGGCTCAGGCAGGGGAGCAGATAAGGCAGAGGGCAGGCAGGAGCCAGCCGGGCACCCTCCTGAGGGTTACCCTGTGGATCCCGGTGCTCAGCCCTGCTGGGGGCTCAGGGACGGTGCAGGGCACGTCTCAGAGCTGCCCTCTGGGTGGAGGCAGCCTGGGCCACAACTCCCGGTGCTTCCAGTGCATCCCTTCCACTGAACAGGTGTGTGACAACAGCCAAAGAATCACAAGTGACCCCAAAAAGAGTCATCAGCCTGTCTTGTCAGGGCATGGACAGTGCCTCACTCCTTCACTTGTGGCCCTCACAGACACTGGCATGCTGTTCCCAGTGCCACATGCCCCGGGCCCTGGCAGAAACACAGATGAGTCTAGAGTGAGTCCCATTATCCATGGGCTAACAGCCCAGTGTGGTGACAGGCAGACCATGCACAATCTGGTTATAGCCAGTGCGACTGAAGCAAGGCTATCCCAGCTCAGGGAGCAAGGCGCTGGGGTCAGGGATGGCCATGCTGAGGGGCAGAAGGAAGGGCAAGGACACATGGTTCCCAGTCTGGAGGAGTCCCAGGCTGTGTATGGGACGGGGGTCTGGGGATGCCATGGTGGACAAGGGTGGCAGTGGAGGCAAGAGAGTGGGCTGGAGAATGGTCCCAGCTGTGTTTTCTGCGCCTGCGTGACCCTTGACCTTCATCTGGAGACGTACACAAACCTATCCAAAGTCCATGGAGGCCTAAATCCACTGCCTCCTGCCTGCATCCCTACACCCCGCCCAGGTCAAGGCTGAAGAAGCACACTCGGGAAGCAGCAGCAGAGACGCTGAGCATTTGCCCGTCCAGCCCCGGCGTGTGCGGTGCGGACGCCCGCGGGAAAGAATTCTCTTCTATGTTTCGTTTTCTTCTGGCATAAGCAGCTCTTTGAAAAGAGATTTTTGTCGCCAGTTTTGCTGTGTGCTGTTTTGTTTTTCTGGGGGTCTGGGGGCGGGTGAGGTGCTGAATATGGGAGTCTCTTTGAAGGCTCACCCATGACCCTTCTAAAACAGCCCCGTGGCCATGCAGGATCCGGTGCACAATTCTTGGAATTGTCCCGTTCGCTCCATTATGTTACAGAAAATGCAACGCTGGAGGCATTTTCTTAAGAATCAAGATCTGAAACCAACATTATCTTACTCTCTTATTGTTGGCACAGGAAGAAACCCGGCCCTTGCCAAGGGAAACATGTCAGCCTTCCAGCAAGTCCCCGAAGGTCGGAACCTTCGAGACGGGTGAATTTTGATTTCATCTCAGGAAAAGCACAGAATGTAGCACCAGGACACGGTAGATATTTGAAGTAACTTTACATATTAAGTAATCCCCCCACAGAAAACAAATAAACAACAGCAGAAAAAGGAGATTCCCTAGTTTCAAACCTCTGTGGGTGAAGAGGATGGGGCGTGAAAAACAAACTACAAGATGTAGTTTCCTCAAAATACTGTGCGCATTCTCTACTCTCCGGGTCTTGGCCATACTTTATCTCTGCTCGCCACCTGTCAATGTCTTATTTAATCCTTAGGATGCTGTGGCCTCTCTGACAACTTCCTTGACCCTCTCCAGTGCACACTGGTGACTCTCTTCATACTCACACTGACTGGCTGCAGAGTGTACAGTGTTCATTATTGCTCTTTTTGCCTGGTATTATGATGATTATGAGCACAGGATTCTCCCTCAATAGACCAGGAGTTCTCTGGGGACCAAGAGCTGTACATCTGCCTCTTCCTGTGGGTACCTCGCACACGGCCAGGTTTGTGGCAGGAGATTGATACCTGCTGGTTTCATTCATTCATTTAAAAAACGGGTCAGGTGCGGTGGCTCATGCCTGTAATCCCAGCACTTTGGGAGGCCAAGGCAGGCGGATCACTTGAGGTCGGGAGTTTGAGACCAGCTTGACCAACATGGTGAAACCCCATCTCTACTAAAAATACAAAATTAGCTGGGCATAGTGGCACATGCCTGTAATCCTAGCTACTAAGGAGACCGAGGCAGGAGAATTGCTTGAACCATGCAGGCAGAGGTTGTGGTGAGCCGAGATCGCACCATTGCACTCCAGCCTGGGCAACAAGAGCAGAACTCCTTCTCAAAAAACAAGCAAACGAAGGGGCTCCTCCATTCTCGACTGCAATTCCGCTGGCCGAGAATCAGTGACCACAGCTCTGCCTGTGTGTTGCTGTGGTGTCTATGTGCGTTTTTCTTCTGTGGCGTCCACCAAATGTAAAACCGGAGCTGGCTCACGACCTTAAAACATACACACCCCACGGGAACACAACGCTCGAGGCTGCTCAGAAAGAACCTAGAAGCAGACAGATTGAGTCCCAGGAATCTGGAATGCATGAGGTCCTGTAATTAAACATTAATTTTTACTCTGAGGCCTGGTGCAGTGGCTGATACCTGTAATCCCAGCACTTTGGGAGGCCAAGGCAGGTGGATCACTTGAGGTCAGGAGTTCGAGACCAGCCTAACCAACATGCTGAAACCCTGTCTCTACTAAAAATACAAAAATGAGCCAGACTTGGTGGCTCACGGTTGTAATCCCTGCTACCTGAGAGGCTGAGGCAGAAGAATTGCTTGAATCCAGGAGGCGGAGGTTGCAGTGAGCTGAGATCATACCACTGCATTCCAGCCTGGGTGACAGAGTGAGACTCCGTCTCACAAAAAATAAAATAAATAATTTTTTTTTTTTTACTCTAAGCTTCATGGGAGGCAAGACAAAATGGAAATTGTTCAGGATCATCTGCATCCTCCTGTTACTCAATTCTAGGAGGGCGTTAGGGAGTGGAAACATTTTTGACTTCTGTTTTGTTAAAGATACAAAACATTAGTCATATACTGTATTTCATTCTGAGGTTATCGAAAGTAATACAGACAAGGGGCTCAGGAAAGACAGAGGCATGGAGGGCTCAGTGTCTTTGTAGCACTGTGGCTTTGAACCAGGACTGTGTTATGATCCTAAGGATTCGTAGCTGCTGGGGCAGTGAGCTCCTCAAGTCTCAGGGAAGTAAGAGGCAGTTTCTTGCCCAGGTAAGAGCTGTATGCAGGTGGTGGTGGTTGGTCGCTGTTTTCCTCCAAGAGGTGAGTCAGGGACCCGGGATCCTTCCCTGGGTGGCCCTGCCACCTTGTGATCCCTGTAGATTTTATCATCCAACTGGTGGTTGGGAAAAAGGAGAGCAAAGCAGGCATACCCTCTTCTAAAACCTTTGACTGGGAGGTGACTCCCATAACATTTGCTAATGCCACCATGACAACTTGTGTCAGAGCCACCTTCAGATGTAAGGGGGCTGAGAATTACGGCTCCTGGCTCTGCAGCTGCCCCCAGTGACAACTCCTTCTTAGGTCTGGCAGTGTGGGGGGCACAGGTATATATTAGACTCTCCAAGGAAGCACTTTTACAGCCCACATGCCATGCCCACACCCAGGCAGTCTGGTGCAGGGGGTCTGGCAGGCACGGGCGTGTGTGTTTTGAAGGAGCTCTCCAGGTAATTCTGAAGGTGTCCCTGGATGGGAGGGTGGACGCTCAGATCATCCCCTCTAGCACTGGACACTCCTCTAACCACATGTATTTGGTTGAATAGTGTCCCTCCAAATCCATGTCCTTCTCAGAAACTCAGAATGTGACTTTATTTGAAAACAAGGTCTTTGCAGGTGTCGTTAGTTAAGATGAGGTTATTCCGGGGCCAGGAGGGCCCTAGTCCAAATGACTGGTGTCCTTAAAGAAAAGAGGAGAGGGACAGACAGAGACACACAGAGGAGAAAGTGAGGAGACCCACAGCAGGGAGGCTGGTGACCAAGGAAGCAGAGACTGAGGTCATAAAGCTGCAAGCCAAGGAAAGCTGGGGACTGCCACCAATAGCCAGAAGCTGGTGAGCCCTCAGAGGGGGCTCTGCCCTGTTGGCACCTTGACTTTGGACTCCCGGCCTCCAGAACTGGGAGAATGCATTTCTGTTCCAGCAGCCACAGAAAGTTTATATACCACCTGACACCATGGCCGTTCTGAATGGGGACCCACAAATGAAGAATTTGGGAAAATCGGACGCTCTGCAGCAATGCAGGGTGGGAGGTTCGGAGGCTTTCCCCCATGACTGCAGGGGCCTGGGAGGGTTGTGTTGGAATTTAGAAAGCAGGCAGCGAGTCTGGATTTGGCCTCACATTCTTGGGGCAAGAACCTAAAAGCAGATCTTCCCACTTTTGATTGACTTTTCCTCCACTGTAAGACGAAGGGTTTGGCCTGTAAAGGGAGCTCCCAAAAGGCAGAGCATGAACCAGCAGCAGTGGCAGCTCCTGGGAGCACTGATGAAAATGCAGATTCCCACGCTCCACCCAGCCCCTTTGAAGCAGAATCATCAGAGGCGCAGCCTGGAAATCTGCATTTTCACGAAGTTCCTGGTGATTTCAGAGCATGTGTGTGTGTGTTACGTACTGACCTGGAAGGGGTTCAGCTTTTAGTGATAAATGAATTTCTATGAAAGTGAACACAGTCTCAGAAATACTCCCGGATGTGCAGCACCCTAATCTGGAAACCGAGCCCTGGGGAGTAGGGCATCAGGTTGTAACTGGGATCCTAGTACAATTGGGTGATTTTGGCACCCCCTTTACAAAGAGCGTAAGCAAGACCCCATAAGGCAAAGGGTATCGCCCAAATGTTTGAGGGAACCTCTGGTTCCTCATGATGGGAAAGCAGTTTAAGTATTTAAGCAGCTGTGTTTCCTTCCTTTATCTGGGACTGAGCTATGAAAACCTCCATGTGGATATGCTTAAAGAGATACCCTGATTATGAGGGGAGGAGAGGAAAGAAATCTCTTATTACATTAGAATAACAATTTCAGCTGCCGTGCCAAGCAAATCTGAGAAGGCATTTTTTAAACATAGATTCATTATTCAGGAAAAGAGAGTTAGTAAACAAAACAGAAAGCCTGAGCTCAACTGGAATCTAAAAGCCAAATTGAACTTTCTTTTTCCAGCACAGGTTATAATGCTGTCTCATTCGCTTCTTCCATTTCTGGATCAACGCGGTTTTACTCAGTCTTAATATCTAGTAAATTTTTCCATACCAGGTGGGGAAAAGCGGCTTTTTCATACCTTTTGAATGCTATAGGTGGAGAAAGAAATCATTAAAAAATTAACATATTGAACTATGTAAAATCCTTTTATTAATCCATCGCAGAACTAGAAAGTCAACAACAAATTGGAGGAAATGTTTCCAACATCTGTGAAAGATGGTCTGACTTTCTCACTGGCCTCTGGAAGGCTAAGAGACCAGTTGCAATGAAGGAATACGGCAAATCACTGTCCTTAAAATGCAGATGACATTTGTAAATCAGGAAGATGAAGTCAATCGCCCTAAAAGGTGAAGGGCAAAAAGTGTTGTCAAGCAATTTATAAAGGAAGAGATCCCACTGGGTAACTGACGTGGAAACTTTTCGTCTGCAATAACAAGGACAGCACAGTGAGACACAGATGTGCTTTCTTTTTTGTCTGCCAAATTGGCTAAGTTTTTAAAAATTACAGTATTCAATAGGAAATGTTTGAGAAAAAGTACTCTTATCATATATTGCTGGTCACATTGTAGATTGTTACAATCTTTTTGGAGGGCAATTTGGCAAAGGGTGTCAAATGCCTTAAAAAGCGGATGTCTTCAAAAACAATCATATCTGTAGGAACTGGCTCAAAAGAAATGAGAGGTTCTGCAAGTATTTACACATAGATAGATGGATTCATTACAACATTAAATGTGTGTGTGTGCGTGTGTGTGTGTGTGTCTCCTAAAAATGGCAATTACCTAAATAACTAGTAACCAGGAATTGGGCAAATAAAGAATGGACCACATCCACAAAGAAGTGCTTTGTATGGTGAGAAATTATGTTCTTAAACAGTATTTAGCTGGGCGCAGTGGTTTACGCCTGTAATCTCAGCACTTTAGGAAGCTGAGGTGGGCGGATCACTTGAGGCCAGGAGTTTGAGACCAGCCTGGCCAACATAGTGAGACCCCTGTCTCTAAAAGAAAGGGAAAAAATATTTAAATTTATAAAAAGTGTTTGCAAAACATTGTTATAGGACAAATAGGTTACTAGGAAGTATGTGTGTTATGATTTAAAAATGAAGTGTTTCATTTGGTGATCTAGAACAAATATAACCATTTGAAATAAATTCAAGTGTAAATGACAACAATCTTTGACTTTACAGATACACTGAGGTTATTTGTGGAAGGAGGGATGGAGGCCACTGAACCATCTGCCGCATCTGATTTTGTTTTAAAGTGCTTGTCTGTGGTTTCTAAATTTCCTACAATGAAACATGTGGCATTTTTCAAAAAAACAAAGATACGAAATCTTTCTCTGTCTAGTCCCTTCTCCTCCACTTTGCTCGATGGTTTGTGAGCTAAGGTGGGCTTTACACATGAACTTGGAATATTTGAGGAAAGATAGGGCAAGGAAATAAGAAATAATTGCTGCTTGGTGGCAGAATAAACTGCGAAGGTCCCCTCCTGGGATGCTTCCCCTCTACAGGCCATGGACCAAGGCCCCTGGCACCCAGCAGCCTATGGAAAGAGAAGCCTCCTGGGAGGTCCAGGCTTTGCCCTCACCGTCCCCTCCCCACTGCAGCTGCCATCACAACTGTGCCTCTATTTATCTGCTAGATGTGTTAGGTGTTCTGGAAATACATGTGAATGAAGGGCTCTGTGGATTTCAGTGGTCTCAGATGAGTTGCTCTGGAACATGAATCCATCTTTGATCCACCAAGGAGTGCCAACTGGCTCTCTTGGACTTGGTGTTAAAAGGTTAAGAATCTAGAACCCCAAATCAAGACATGGAAGTATTCAAGTATGAGGCCACATGTATTGAGTGGGTGCTGGCTCTGTCCTTTAGGAATAGCAGCTTTTTAAGTTTTCACAATAGCCCTAGGGAATAGGCACGCTGATTATGCCTACTTTACAGATGAAGAAACTGAGGCCCAGGGAACATAAATGGTAGAACCAGGACTGGAACTGAAGGCTCTCTTCAGAGTCCCTGCTCTTAACAGGTCTAAGACTCTAAGACTCATGCACATCTGTGGGATCCAGGACCTCTGGGGGCCAGAGTGGAGAGGGTGTCACTGGTTCCCCAAGGTGTGGATGATGTCCCCTGGGGGTGGATGGGTGGCTGAACTTCGGAGTACTGGGTCATGCCCTGGAATTATGAGTTGGAGCGCTTCCTGGAAAGAGATGGACATCTGCCCAGGTATAGTGGATTGAACGGCTGACCTTATTTGGATAAAGGGTCTTTGCAGATGTCATGAAATTATGAATCTCAAGATGAGATAATTCCAGGTTATCCGGGCAGCCACCAAGCACAATGATTACAGACCCACACACAGAAGAGCAGGCGGTGGAGACAGAGCCGAGGCTGGAGCCATGCGGGATGAGCCAAGGTGTGCCAGCTGCCAACTGATGCTGGAAGAGGGAAAAGGAGCCCAGAGGGAGAACAGCTCTGCCTACAGCCTGATTTCAGACTTCTGGTCTCCAGAATGGGGAGAGAACACATTTCTGGTGTTTCGAGCCCCCTCAGTTTGTGGTGGTTACAGCAGCCACAGGAGACTCATACCCAATAAGGAGACCCGATAAGGCCATTCTTGTACCTATTTGTGTTTCTCTGAACAAGATTTTTCCAGCTCTTGGTGTCCGGGGAGAAAGCCTATGTCAGATGATGCCAGGCGGGACACTTCACCGTGTAGGAATCTACAGGGCTGTGCCTCTCTGAGCCCTGTCAGGGACCTTGAAGTAGCTCAGGCGCAGCACCCTTTTTTGGTTAATTGACCAGGCTTGCGGTGCCTGCCACTTAAACAGCTACACCAGGCGGGAGGCTGCAGGGAGCCCGGCTCCTTCCCTCCCTGCCCCTCCTTATCATGATGGATTGCCTCTTGGGAGTGAGATGGAAACTTAAAAATGCTTCACTCTGCACAGCTCCAGGCAATGCCTGGCTGGTTTTCCTCGCAAATCCAGGGTCATAAACTTTTAAAAATAGGCACAGGGCTGCCAGTCTCATTAAAGGAGACTCTGATTTATTGAGATGCACGGGCATCATTTTCAGATGGTTCTGGAACTTTTTGCAAAGATCCTCCTTATGACAGTCATGAGTTTGCCCTCCTTCTCCTCCTTGGATATTAGTTTTCTTCCCCGCAGGAGCAAAGAGAGGGTGACAGCCTTGAAGACTTTCTGGATACCCTTCATAGGAGCAAACATTTGGTGCTCTGTAAATGCTTCCTTATGGTTTGAGCTGGAGAAGCAAAAACCACTCTTCTGAATGGCTTAGAGGAGCCAGTTGGATTGATGAGAAAGCAACCGTCCCTAGTTACGTTTTTACTGAGCATGTCAGGATGAAAACTTCCTGCAAAAGGGGATTTTTCCTCCAAAAAATGGTGGTATGTGGGGTGAGGGTGGACCTGCAGCACTCACAGAGCCCTGTTGTTAAAAGTATATTCGGTCAGTTCTTTTTGGATCATAGTGGAAGATAAAATTTGCCATGAACCCAGCTGACCTCTTTACAAGTGAAATCAGATCCACTAATCTGTGTACAAAATGCAGAGGGGACTTCCTTACTTATCGCATTGCTCTTTCTGTTATCCAGGCAACAGCCAATGAAGGTAGGTATCACTTATAATCCCACTAAAGAAAAATGCCTGTTAAATGTTGAGTACAACTCTCTTTTAAGTTTTCTTTTTTTCTGTTCTGTATATTGTGTATACTTAGAATCAGTATTCTACATGGCTGTTTACAACCCTTCACCCCACTCCATATATTGTGAACTTTTTAACATGCATTAAGTATTTTATGGCATAATTCTAAGTGAATAGGTTTCTATCATAGGAAGGCATCCGAATTCACTTAACTAGCCCTCCGTTGTTGCCTATGTGCTATAATAATCTGATTAAGCACTAAGTTTTCATTCTAGGGGTTGAGCAAGAGGTAGATTCTGTTTCCTATAAAATCTTTTTCTCTGACACTGAGTACACAGGCCACGTTGGATGCCAGTTTTTGTCTTCCTGCTGGGATTAGATGTGGTAGACAGGGAATGTTTCCTCACCAGCGTGGTGAGTTAAAGACTGTCATTTCAGACCCTTCCAGGCAGGGGCTAGAGCATGCTGATGACAGAGAGAGACGTGGAATTCTTCCAACAGCCTGTGGGTCCCTAGGAAGCCAGAACATTCTTTGTCTGATTAGAGGAAGAATGGCATTTCTGAAAGTGGGTTTTGTGGGTGAATCAAAAGCCCAAAAAGGGCCTGTTCTGGAAAATTGGCCATCAGAACCTTCCCTTGATGTGATGGAGTATATCAAAGAATCACATTTGAGTGCCACTAACAGAACCCCACCACCTACCCCACCTTTACCAACTGGTGGCTTGAATACACTTGGAATGTTATTTTCCTCAAGTGCCGAGAAATCCCAAGGTTGCAGTAAATAGCATTGGTTCCATACAATGCCGTCAGAGCTGAGACATTTCCAGTTTTCTCAGACTTTCCTTTATTGTTACCTCATGGCATCAAAATGACTGCTACATCTCCACCATTGCATCCCTGCTCCAGGCAGAAAGAGGGGAATAAGTGAAGGTCAAATGAACAGATTCTGTTTGACTCTAGGGATAATGATGCTTACAGCCCATTGGCTCTAATGGTGTCACATGATTATACATATTTGCAAGGGAGATTGGGAAATGTAGTTTTTTAGATGCCTGTTAAACTAGGTGCAAGAGCCCCCCTCCACCTGACCCGTGGGCCAGCCCTCATGCCCCTGCAGCAGTGCTTCCAAAACTCCAGTGCTCTGCATCTCATTGTACAAAAGTATCTCTGTAGATACTTCTGTTTAAAATCTAAGCAGGCTTATCCTAAAGAGCAATTTCAAATGAATTTTACATGTGGCACACCAGTAATGCTTGCCACATGTAGACAGGTAACTTTCAGAAATAAATGTAACGGGGCCACATGACATGAGAGCTGATGTAGACCCCTACTAGAGCTCCAGGTCAGGCTCTTATTGCAAAAGCGAAATTACCAAGTGTCAGCTGTTGCAGACATATGAGCACGCACCTGTGGCTTACTCTCATCCACGGAAGGACAGCATTTAACATTCCAGTGCCAGGAAAAGAGGAAGGCACTCCATAAGTTATTGTGAGTTAACACCACATCACCTGGGGTTTGTGGCACCTACACCAGCTGCCCTCTATCCATATGGATGCCCCTTTTAGGACCCTGGTGAAGGAAAATGGTCTTCCCTTGAGCAAATTATTTCTCCAGACAATTGCATTTCCTCCAACACCGGGCTTTCCCTTGGAGTTCAGCTTCCAATATGTGAAATCTGAAGAAATGAGTTCTGTTGTTTCAGGCTTCAGGCACAAGAATAGCAAGGCTGGGCCCCAATTCTTGTGCTGAATAGTGGGGTGTTGTCAGCACTGCTAGGGGTGCTGGTCATGGACCTCCATGCTGAGGTCTGGGTTGGAGTTGCTGTTGCTATGATGACCGTGATCCAGAAGCATCAACAATTCTCACAGGGGAGTCCCTCTCCCCGAAAGCTGGGGTGCTGGCAGAGGGTGCTGCTGCAACCTTGACAAACTGTATGGCAGCACCCACCAAAGCCAAACGGGCAGAGACTCTGCACCCCAGCAATTCCACTCCCCAGTGGGCACCCAACACAAATGCTGATGTCTGTCCATAGAAAGTCACACACTAGGATGTTCAGAACAGCCCTGCTTGTTCACAGCCCCCGCATTAAAAATAAAGCGAATACCATTCACAGCAGAACAGGTAAATCAGGATATGTTCATGCAAGTGGATTCTGTTAGCACTAAGAACAAATGGTCTACACCTGTGTGCAATGCGAATGAGTCTCTTAAACATCATGTTGCGTGAAAGAAGCCAGACACAAGGAACCCCATGCCGTGTGCGTTCATTTATTTAAATTACTAAACAGGCAAAGTTGGTTGATGGTGTTAGAGGTCAGGTTGTGCTTAGAGGGGAGGAATGATGGAAAGGGGCTCAAAGGAAGACCCTTTCCTTCCCTGAGTCTCAGTTTCTTCATCTGTGAAGTGGGAGAAATGGCCTGTATAGTCAGTGCCGTGTGGATCAGGTGGACTACTGTGCACATCTCCTAGGATGCTGGTCATGTTCTGTTTCTTGGTCTGGGCTCTGGCCTCACAGGTGTGTTCCATTTGTACAGATGCATTGAGCTTATCATATATGCACTTTTCTGCATGTATGTCATATGACTTAAAAACTAAAAATAAAAACTAAAAGCCCGGAGGAAGGACTTAAATGATCTCCCTCTCACCCCTCGGTCATCCTTGAGACCCTCAGTCGTCCCTGAGACCCTGAGGACTGGTACCCCGGCTCTGAGCCCTGCACTTTGGAGGGCTTTGCTCTGACTGTCTCTAGAGCTTCATTACTCCCTGCAAATGCTGTGAGCGAGGAGAGAGAAAGAGAGAGATAGACCAAGAGAGAAAAGAAAAGAAAAAAAGATACAGTGATTACCACTGCAGAGCATGAAACCCCAGTAGAGAAAGAAGCTGATACCACAGGTATCCTTTGGAAACAAAGAACCCCTCAATGTGTGTGCAGCTCCAGGGGGCGGGACCCAGAACCAGGGTTGCCATGGAAGCAACTCGGAGCTGAACCTCGCTGCCCCTCCAGAGGTCACAAACCTGTGGTTTTATCGCTCCACACAGTGCTGTGATTAATTTTTAAAAATTAAGTGTCAGTATCCAAAAACATGAAAACGGCACCTACAAGTCTAGATACCCAGTTTCTTTTCAAAACACCGGAAAATCTTTCCTCCCAAAATGCCCCAGTCACCTGCAGCCAAGAAGGGGCTATTTCCCCCCATTGACCTCGCGTGTCCTTGGTCCCTGTATGACACTGAGACCTGTTCTGTATATTGAGTCTGAGAACTCGGTGAGTGCACTTTCATACATAACCATTCTCACTATTCACCCCAATTGAATACGTATCCTGCAGGCAAACATATTCCAAGCCAAGTTACTTGCCCATGGGGATTTGTGTGTGAAACCCCTGATCTTCATAACTGAGCCTTGAGAAACATTCTAGAAGCACATGTACACACTTACACAGACTTCCTCGAGAGCCCAGGTCATTTCTTCCCGAGAGCACCCCTAGCTACCACCCCCCCATGCTCTGGCATGCAGCAAGTCCTCAGCTTTGTCATCCATCCACCACTGCAGCCACTTCTTCTGACTCAGGTGCCAGTGGAGGCTGATGCCTGTCCATGAGGAGTGGGTTCTCAAGCTGGCGCAAGGGATGGAGGGGGCACCCAGGAGGGCCCCTGTGCTTGTTTCCTGGAGCTGCCATAACAAAGTGCCACCAACTGGGCAGCTTCAACAACAGGAATTCATTGTCTCACGTCCTGGAGGCCAGAAGTTCCAGATCCAGGTGTCGGCAGGGCTGGCTTCTCCTGAGGCTTCGGGGAGGGGACCGTTCCAGGCCCCTTCCCTGGCTCCCGGTGGTTGCTGCTGATTTTTGCATTCCAGGCTTGTGCAAGTGTCACTCTGACCTCTGCCTTCACCTTCATGTGGCTTTCTCCCTGTGCGCATGTCTGTGTCCAAATCTCTCCTTTCTCTAAGGACATAGTCATATCGGATTAGGGACCACTCTAATCTAGAGTGACCTCCTCTTCACCTAACATTACATCTGCAGTGACCTTCCAAATAACACCATGTTCTGAGCTGCCGGGAGCTAAGACTCCAAACTATAAATGTTGGAGGGGCACAATGCAGCCCACACTAACCCCCGTCCCAGCATCAGGGAAGATGACATTCAGCCTGGGAGAGGGGTGGGAACCAGCTCAGCTTCTATCCATCTCCTAGTCTGTGAAAGGTGGACCGTGCTCCAGGCAGAAGCAACAGCATGTGAAAAGGTCCTGAGGATACAGAAAAGAAAGAAGGACCTTCTGGAAAGATGTGTAGGGAGGGGACTGAGCAGTAAGAGGTAGCCGGGACACGTAAGATGAGTGCGCGTATGAGTGTGTCTTGTAAACTCCCAGACACATTCATCTATCCCCAGGGAAAAGCAGCAGAAATAAAGATCCTTTGGTGTTCCCAGGGACCATCCCTGGGTGGTGTTGGGGCAGCACTTGGGGCTCAGGGGTGGCTGGGAGCGGGAGGAAGGGATCACATCCCTCAACTGCTCCATGGTGCTGTGTCTCCTAGTGCAGAACAATCCAGGCTGAGCAATTATGAAAACTTTTAAAGGCTTATGCAGCAGCCTCTTCCAGAACGCTTCACTTCAGCCCTCCTCGTAAACAGATTGTAAAGGTGCAATCAGTCCAGAGCCCACTCCTCTGTGATAATCTGATATAAGCCAGGCACTGATTTATATGCGCCAGTCCAAACAAACATACCTGTAGACCATCAAACTGGAATTTCTTTCATACTTTCTTCTTATACATTAAGGAACTGCTTTTATTTCTCTTTTGCCAGAGGGAAGTGTTGTATTTGTTTCACAGAAAGAGAGAAGCAGTGTGCAAGACACTAGGTAGAGGGGCATGCAGAGGGCTGCAGGCTGGGTGGGGGCTACCATCTCTCTACAGACAGGGCCAATTCAAATGGAGAGACTGAGGAAGCCCAGTGTGCCAGGTGCTGTTCTGAGCACTCACAAATATCAGGTCAGAGGCTCTTCCACCCCCATTTTGCAGATGGGTAAACTGAGGCAACAGTGGTGTCCAGTTCTCCTTAAATGGAGACCTCGGTTTTGGTTTCTCTCTGCCTTCTCCTCCCATGCTACTGAGCTTTCTTAGGATGTGGGTCTAGATGTGCCTTCTTCATCCTGGATGGTAAAAATGTCTGACTCAACACACTATTGTATTCTACTTACCTTTCGAGGGTACTGGCAGGAGCTTGATTTCCAGTTCCTACACCTCCTCCTCCTCGTCCTTCCTCTCCAGTCACATTCCTGCAATGTCCACGTTGACTACAACATTGACTGACATTACTCACTCCTCCCCACTGACCCCCATCCCAGCATCAGGGAAAACAACATTCAGCCTGGGAGATAGGCGGAAACCAGCTCAGCTACCTTTGTCATGAGACAGTGCAGTTCCCCAGCACTAAAGGGACAGAATGTATTTCTCCTCCTCTTAACTTTGAGCTCATCATGTGACTTGCCTTGGTCAACAGAATGTGGAGGAAGCAACACTGCCCCGGTTCGGAACCCAGGCCTTAAGGGGCCTTGCGTGCTGCTCCCGCGTGCCTACGCTATTGGCATGACAGGAACGTGCCCAGGTTAGCCGACGGACCCCAGGGGCAGGATGAGCCGGACCAGCTGAGCCCAACCCGGATTAGCATGCTGCTGAGATATTGCAGTCGTGTCTTGTGCAGCATTTTATGAGCCATAGATAACTGCTACAATTTTTATTGTAGAAAATTTGATTATTACAGAGTAGAATGAAGAAGACAAAGTCATCTGTAGTTGCATTACCCAGGGTGCGTCTCTGAGCATTCTGGTGTTTTCTCTTCTGCTGTTTTTCTCTGTGTATGTGTGAATGCAGCTGTGAGTTTACAAAATGAAATCCCACTGCATGCATATTTTATGCATGTGCTCCATCGACGTCATTAGACTGCTCCTCCTCCCCAGCATTTCCATCCTCGGTCATCAACAAGGAATCTCTCGTGGAATTTCTTCAGATGCACCCGCACCCTTGGGACTTTGGCGCATGCTACCTGGCTGCCTGGAACTCTCTCCTCCCTCTTCTTTAGCTGAGTCAACTCCTGCTGGTCTCTTAGGTCTTGCCCACTTGGGTGTTGCCTTCCCTGACCCCTTCGGTCTGGGCTGGAGCACTCCAGACCTCAGTGTGCCCACAGCTCCCTGTCCTCACAATTTCCTTAATTACTTGCCTTGTGTGTGCCTGGGGACTTGTCCAGATCCTTCTCTAGACTGTGAGCTCTGTGGGGGAAGGGACTATGTCTTGTCCAGCACGCCTGTGAGGGCAGTCCCTGGCACACAGAATGCATAGGCACACACTATTTCAGAAGTGGAGTTGTTACCTGAAAATGGAACATGATATTGATGGAACATGATAAAGTGAGCTATTTTTCCCGTCATTAAAGGCCAGCTTGCTTCTCAATGGAAAATTGCCCTAGGCTTTAAGAGATGCGTGGCATTTCACGTGGCTAGAGGGAGATATTTCTGCCTGTTTTCTTAAGCCAGGCCTTGAGGAATACTTACATAAAATGATGGAACACTTTCCCAGATAAACAGTTCTAGCATTGTGCCCTGCCGTCTCCCACTCCCAACCATCCCGGCTGCCAAATTCTGCAGCCTAGAGCACTTTCATCATAGTGTTTTCCCTGCTCAATAAACTTCAATGGCTCCCCAGTTCCCTTCAGAGTGCGTAACCCTGACCGATCACTTGGACAGTGTGTAGTAATGGAGTCATGGTGAAGGTAGAAGCTGGGAGGAGACAAGGTGAGCAGGGCTGTTCCTTGGCTCCTTGTAGTTGCTCACTCTAGGATAGGTCTTTCTTGGGACTGAACAGGAAGCAGGCCTATTGTTTCTCTACCAGCAGGGCTGGGAGGCCTCCAGAAAGCTGTGGTGAGTGCAGAAATGAGCAGCTGCTCTTCGAGGAGGCTGGCCGCTGCTGACTCTGAACCAGCGGCCCTGCTATGTACAGGGTCCTGACCATGATGCACCCAGAACCCTGGTCCACTCTGGCCTGTGTGCTCGGGGCCCCCAGTGCTCCTGTGTCTGACTTTGGGAACCCATAGACTACATTGCTTTAGTCTCATCCTTCTTGTTTTTTTTTTTTTTTTTTTTTTGAGACAGAGTCTTTTTCTGTTGCCCAGGCTGGAGTGCAATGGTGCATTCTTGGCTCACTGCAACCTCCACCTCCCTGGTTCAAGCGATTCTCCTGCCTAGCCTTCCAAGACCTGGGATTACAGGCGCATGACACCATGCCTGGCTCATTTTTGTATTTTTGGTAGAGATAGGGTTTCACCATGTTGGTCAGGCTGGTCTCAAACACCTGACCTCGTGATCCACCTGCCTCGGCCTCCCAAAGTGCTGGGATTAGATGTGAGCCACTGCATCTGGCTCTTCTTTGTTCTTTACCTGGCAATCCTTTCAACCACAAGGTCTGCCTTCCTGGTGGGATAGTGCCATCCTGACTCTGTCCTGCTGGAGGGCTTTCCTGGCTATTGCATCTGAAGGAGAGTAGTTTGGTGGGGAGTACGGGGGGCCCGGAGCTCTGGTTAGAATGCCGGCTCTGAGTGTGGCAGGTGCCTGCTCTGTCCTTACCCTTTCCTTGGCCATCCTGGTGGATGCTGGCTCAGTGATTCTCAAGCAGCCACATGCACACCCACTAATGGAGAGGTTGCTAAAATACAGATTCTGATTCTGCACATCTTGGGTGGGGACTGCGACTCTGCATTTCTATCAGGAGGCTGATGCTGCTGGTGTCTGGCTATTCATTGAGTGCCAGGCTCTGGCCCATTTCCAGCGACCATGATTTTTGCACATCTGCACTTGAGGGCTTTTGCCCAAACCACACCAGGCTGCTATGCCAACACCCAGAGCAGCCGGCCTCATGCTATGAGGAGCTAGTGATTCTCAGGCCTCAAGAAGAGAGGAGCATACAGCTCTCAGGAGGTGACCTGCGAGCACTCCAGCTCCCTCGCCCCTTGGGCAGAGGAGTCTAAGTCATGGGCTTTGCACCATTTCCCCATTTCCCTGCAGGAAGGAGCTCTCATCACCCACTAGGCCAATTGAGTGAAGAACAATGCGTGCTGGGCTGCCTTGACCTCTGTGCTCATGTCCCAGTCCCTTGGGGTGTCCCCTGTACCTCCTGAATGAACCACTTGTGTTTGAATTCCTGCCTGCTCCTGGAAGAACCCAAGTTCAGATGCTGCTAGGGATTTGTGTCCCCCAGCCCCTCAGTCTTCGTGAATGTGACCTTATTTGGAAACAGGGTCCTTGCAGCTGGAATCCAGTTACGATGAGGTTACACTGCACAGGATGGGCCTTCAGCCATAGACTGGTGTTCTCATAAGAGGCTTGTGGAGGTGAATTCTTAGGGAGTAAGAATGTTTGGGAGCCACTGAAAAGGCTGGGGAGAGTCACAAGAGCTAACAGAGGACGTGAGACCTTCATGCAGGACTCGGCAAGAGGAGAAGGAAGTTGCAGGAAAAATATGCGTGATGTGACACGATTTCTGTTCAAATAAATTCCACCTGGGTGTCTTTCCATATGAATAAAACAGTAGGCAAGGCAGGACACACAGGCACTGTTGAGAAAGCAGGGTGCAGCTTGGGGTGAGTGATGCCGAGTGCTTCTCCCTTGCTTGACACACCCCCTCCCTGTGTGAATTCATACAAAGCACGACTCTCCTGACGATTTAAAAATCCACAGGGCCAGGCGCGGTGGCTCACTCCTGTGATCCCAGCATTGTGGAAGGCCAACACTAGTGGATCTCTTGAGGTCAGGAGTTCGAGACCTGTCTGGCCAATATGGGGAAACCCCGTCTCTACAAAAAAATACAAAAATTTAGCCAGGCATGATGTTGGGTACCTATAATCCCAGCTACTTGGGAGGCTGAGACAAGAGGATCACTTGATCCTGGGAGGTGGAGGGTGCAATGAGCCAAGATAATGCCACTGCACTCCAACCTGGGTGACAGAGTAAGACTCTGTCTCAAAAGACAAAAAAAAAAAAAAAAAAAAAAAAAAGAAAAATACAAGTGATGCGATTGATTTAAAAAGCTAATGACATGGTTTCAAAATTAGTATATAAAGTTAAAGAATACTCAGTAACTCATTAATTTAGTAAAGTAAGTGGTAAAACAGCCTACAGAGTGTGATTCCATTTTCACACCATTTCACATGTGTGTGCATCTATATGGATGTGTCAGTCATCCATCTCTGTCTTTCAATGATCTATATCTGTCTATCCATCCACCTATTTATCTGGCTGTACCTAGAGAAGAGAAAGAGCTCGGGATCTGCCTTTGGTCATTCACATACCAAAATATGAACTGGGGTTTTCTGGGTTCTTCTTTCAGAGCTTTTCTGCATTTAGATGTGTGCACAATGAGCGTTTGACACTTGTGCACTTTTTATAAGCTCTTGGGCCCCCCAGCTCCTGAGTGCATGGGTGTCAGGCAGCTTGGCAGGACCGAGAGTGGGAACACGGTCATCCTCTTGGTGCAGCTGTGAGGGCAGCCATGGCCGCTTGACCTCCGGGGCTTGTTGTGTCCACGGATGGAGGCAGATGCCACTCCTTGGCAAGCAGCTCGCCCAGCTTGTACTCTCTCCGGACACAGGTTCAGGGTCCTGGGTCATAAAGTAGCCACTCAGTTCCCCTTCTTCCTTGCCAGAGGTGGTTGAAGATGGAGAAGAATGGGGTCTTTTGGGGAGGGCTTGTGGCATGAGAAGAGGATGAAGCCAAGAAGGCCGGGGACCTGCCACGTGGCAGGGGGAGGAAGGCGGAGTAACAAGGGGCAGGTGGAGGGGGCATAAAAGAGGAGGAAGCTTCCAACAGCCACGCTGGTTTCTGACCCTCTCCACCAGTGCTTCATGCACTCAGGCACTCATCCAGGGATCATCCTGTACCTCAGACTCTGCCAAGAACTGTCCAGCCCCAGGGCCTTTACACGTGCTGGTCGCACCACCTGGGATGCCCTCTCCCAGATCACTACGTGGCTGGCTTTTTCTCATTCATTGGCCTTAGCCCAGTGGCTTCCTTCCCATCAAAGAGGCCATCCCTCCCTGCCTTGACTGGCCACCCTATCCCCCACAATGACTCTATGACATCATCGCATTCCATCTCCCGGGATCCCTCAGAGCCCTCTGAAATCCTCTGTATGTGTTTTGTTTCCTCCATCTCTATCTCTCTCCCCACTAGAAGGCAGGCCCCAAGAGGGCAAGGACCTGGCCTGTCCAGCTCCCAGCCATAGCCCCAGGGCCGGGCATGCCGTAGATGCTCAACAAGGCTTCGCTCCCCACCACCAGCTTCTTCTCCCCCAGGGCTACAGGACTTGGGGGTGTTGTTGGGGTCTAAACGACAATGCAAAGGAAAGAGACGCTGAAGTGGGTGAGCTGGCCCCGCACTGCACTTCCTGCTGGAGTTCAAAGTCAGCCCTGCCCCTGGAACTGCCATGGCCAGTTTAGATTGTTCCAGA
>CAUYLG010068785.1:0-44027 GCA_963573385.1 Cacajao melanocephalus | reverse complement strand
CTCAGGATCTCCTTTCTTTAGGCTGATTAATATTTCTTTGTGTATATATATGTGTGTGTGTGTGTATATATATATATATATATATATATATATATATATATACACACACACACACATATATATACACTATATATATACACAATGAAATAGCCTTTATATAAATATATATATATATACACAATGAAATTTTGTATATGAAATACACATGATAGATCTCTATATACTACAATTTCTTTATCCATTCCTCATGGACATGAGTTGTTTCCATACCCTAGCCATTATGAGTAATGCTGCAATGAACATGGAAATCAAATATCTTTACCAGGCACCCAGAAGAGGGATTGTGGGGTCATATTGTTGTTCTGTTTTGAATTTCCTTAGGAACCTCCATATTGGTTTTTGCAGTTGCTGCACCAATCTACATTGCCACCAACACTGTACGAGAGTTTTCTTTTCTCTACGCCCTTTCCAACACTTATCTCTCATAAAAGCTATCCTAACAGGGATGAGGTAGTACCTCAATGTGGTTTTGATTTGCATTTCCCTGGTGATTAGTGATGTTGAGCATCTTTTTATGTATCTGTTTGCCATTTTTATGTCATCTAGAGAAATATCTATGCAGGTCCTTTGCCCATTTAAAAAATTGGGTTATTTTTGATATTCAGTGGTGTGAATTTCTTATATATTTTGGATATCAACCACTTGTGAATATTTTCTCTTAATCTGCAAGCCACTTTTTTGTTACATTAACATTTTTTTTTGTTTTTTGTTTTTTTTGAGATGGGGTTTTGCTCTTGTTGCCCAGGCTGGAATACAATGGTATGATCTTGGCTCACTGCAACTTCTACCTCCTAGGTTCAAGCTATTCTCTTCTCTCAGCCTCCCAAGTAGCTGGGATTACAGGCATGTGCCATGACACCCATCTAATTTTGTATTTTTAGTAGAGATGGGGGTTTCATCATGTTGGTGATCCACCTGCCTTGGCCTCCCAAAGTGCAGGGCTTACAGGCATGAGCCACCATGCCTGGCCACATTAACATTTTTTTAATGATAAGTATATTTTAAATATTTTGAGAAAAATGGCATTGGTTTACTTTTGCAAATAGAATATTTACTAGGCTTATCAGAAGACAACTTGATTCTCATGTCAGTTTCTGCATTTGCATGTTGCAATATGTTATGTTGGTTGAAATAGATGAAGACAATCTGGCCTCACAAATGCATAGTGGGAAGGGGAGGACCTTACAGAATCTCACAAGTGCCTTGGGAAGTTCCAGGGTCTTTAGACTACACTTTGAGAACCCCTGCCCTAAATTAAGAAGGCTTCTTGATAGGCATTTTAAGCAGTGCCCCAGTATGACTTTGAAAGGACATACTCTACTGCCTTTAAGTTTTGCTTAATTTTTCAAAGCTCATGTCATGCTCCTTTTACCAGAAACAAATTGGATCAGACAGATCAAATAAATTCCCTGTGTAAACAGTAGAAATTGAGACTGTATTATAAACTTCTTTCTGTAAGCAATCCCCTTCAAACACCCTTTTTTATTCAATCTAAAATATGCACAAGAAATTTTGAAAGTATAAAGACATTCACCCTTAAGACTTTGATGTACTCATCAAAGATAAACACTGATACTATTTTCCTCCTTCTCATCTGTTATTTGTGTTAGTGTACACAAGTAAGTGATCCTCTATTTGTGGGTTCTGCATCCATGGATTCAGCCAGCCTTGGACGGAAAATTGAAGAGTGGATGGTTGCATCTGTACTGAATATGTCCAGTACAGACTTGTTTTCCTTATCATTATCCCCAAAACCGCTATTTTCATAGCATTGGCATCGTATTAGGTATTATTAAGTAAGCTAGGGATGATTTGAAGCATATGGGAGGACGTACATAGCCTCTGTGCAAATACCAGGCCATTTTATGTAGGGGTGGTGGGGAAAATTGTAAAATAGACACAAACCTTCTTGGATGGCCAGAAGGTTTTTGCAAAAGCCTCAGAAAGAATGAGCCAAAGGCAGCAGTTCTTACCCAGGGGCAATTAGGCAGGAGTAGATACAAAGGAATGGGGGGAGTTTATCTAAAGAGCTTGTTTACTCATGTGGTCCTAAGACTGACTTTTGAATATCCACAGATGCATGACCGCTCTCTACTCAGGGGGTCAACAATGTTATTACCCACAAATGGTGTTTTCTTTAGGCCTTTAATCATTATTTACAAGTGTATTGACTCAAAGCCTCTGTCATTACATCTATACTGAATAAATGCCTGGAGTCCAGCTGGTCAGGGCTGCAGCTGCTGACTCTTTACAGTACCCTCCTTGGGGTCTGTAAGCTGCTTAGACCCCCAGCCTACTCTTTCACTGGGTATCTGTGTCTCAGTACATTTGTTCATCTGTCACTGGGTCAGGGTCTGCTGGTTGGACCTGACAATTTTATATAAGGGACTTGAGCATCATGGATTTTGGTATCCACAGGGATCCTGGAACTGATGACACTGGGGGATGACTGTATTTAAAAATCTGGTTACTGTTGTACATACCCTGGCCTTACTCCTTTAAGATTCTAATTCAGTTGATCTGGGTGTAGGCATCAGTATTTTCAAAAGCTCCCCAGATGATTCTGTTGTGCAGCTAGGACTAAGAACCCACCTTCAACTTTTTCCTGCCCTCCCACACCTGTCCTCTGTGCTCTCTATAATCCACTGTCTGTTATTAGCAATTTGCCTAAACACTTTTTCTCTCTGTGTGCATTCTCTTCATTTTTCGGTTAAACTGAAACTCTGTGTCTTCCATTCCCCTGCTAGAGCGTCTCCCCTGAAGCCCTCTCAAGGCTTTCTCCCTCCCTAGTTACTGCCAGTCCTAACAGAGTTGATGTTCCTGTGCTTCATTGTTCCCTGTCAAGTCTTTTTTCTATTAAACAACAAATAAACAAAACAGCTTTAAAGTTGTCAGACTTTTCCACTCATCACCTCAACTTACTGTGGGCCATCTACTGACCTCTCCACCATGCCCGCCTCCTTCACCGAAAACTCTAGTACCTGGCTTCCAGCCTTTTATTCTTGGTCGTTCTTGGATCCTTAATGCCACATGAATGACCCATCCCATTCCTTGATTTCTTCAGCCCCCAAAAGACCTCCTTTCCTCCATGTCTACTCACTCATAAGTCATACCCTCTGCTATGTCACTACTGCCTCCCAAATCTAGATTTGATGGCTTCCTATCAGTTCATTGACTGCACTATTCCCTTTCAAGCAATCCTCTAATCTCATTGAAGCCTCATCTTTTCGCCCTACCGCTTGTTCATACATGTCGCCCTCATCTCCTTGCCTTCTTACTCGGCTGAGTTACAGTGGTCCATCACTACAACTATTCCTTTATAAATATCCTTAGCTACTCTGTGTACCCACTTGATGAAACTTCAACTCTGTTTATAAACCCAAGTCTCTACCTGTACCTATACCTAGCAGCTGAAAATTGTTGGAGAAAAATCATGGAATCCTGCTGACTAGAGTATCTTTTTTATTTTGACTGAGCACAGAGGACTTTATTGATGGTACATGACAAGGTGGGGCTCCCTAGGCCCCTCCTTCTTCAGGGGGGTCTGCATAGAAACTGCGAGGAGGGGAGATTCTCAGTGTGGCAGGAGACCTAGTTTGACAGGGAATTCCTAGCAGCTGAGGGTCTGAGGCTGGTGGTCTGGTGGTCTTACTTCTTGGAGGTCACATGGGCCATGAGATCCACCACCTTGTTGTTGTAGACAAATTCATTGTCATACCAGGAAATGAGCTTGACAAAGTGGTCGTTGAGGGCAACACCAGCCCCATCATTGAAGGTGGAAGAGTGGGTGTCTCTGTTAAAGTCAGAGGAGACAATCTGGTGCTCAGTGTAGTCCAGGATGCCCTTGAGGGGGCCCTCTGACACCTGCTTCACCATCTTCTTGATGCCATCATATTTGGCAGGTTTTTCCAGATGGCAAGTCAGATGCGTGACTGACACATTGGTGGTGGGGACATGGAAGGTCATGCCAGTAAACTTCCCATTCAGCTCAGGGAGGACCTTGCCTACAGCTTTGGCAGCTCCAGTAGATGCAAGGTGCTGTTCTGGAGAGCCCCACGGCCATCACACCACAGTTTCCCGGAAGGGCCATCCACAGACTTCTGGGTGGCAGTGATGCCAAATTTGTCATGGATGACCTTGGCCAGGGGGGCTAAGAAGTTGGTACAAGAGCCATTACTAATTATCTTTTTTCATATTTTTCATGGCTCACGCTCATCATGAACATGGGGGCATCAGCAGAGGGGCAGAGTTGAGACCCTTTTGGCTCCCCATTAGAAGTGAGCCCCAGCCTTCTCTGTGGTGGTGAAGATGCTGGTGGACACCAAATGTACTCAGCATCAGCACCGCGCCATTTGATTTTGGTCAGATCTCACTCCTGGAAAATGATGATGAGATTTTCATTGATGACAAGCTTCCCATTGTCAGCCTTGACGGTGCCATCAAATTTGCCATGGGTGGAATCATACTGGAAGATGTAGACCATGTAGTTGAGGCCAATGAAGGGGTCATTGATGGCGACAATATTCACTTTGCCAGAGTTAAAAGCAGCTCTGGTGACCCGGCGCCCAATATAGCCAAATCTGTTGACTCTGGCCTTCACATTCACCATGGTATCTCAGGAATATGGTTGGTGCTACATGAGAGGATGTGGCTGGCTGTCAAATGGGACGAGCAGAGAGCCCTGACTAGAGTATTTTCAATTGCATTACCACAACTCTGAAGTAGGTACTCACCTGTAAACCCAAAATACAATTCTAAGACCTCCCCCAACTATGTGAATGGACTTTGTCTTTGGCCAAGGCACTCTTAAAATTGAACCTGAAACACTGGTTCAGGCCATGATGGGAAGCGGGGGTTGGATATGCTTCATTGAACCTCTCAGGCATCAGCATCCACAGACTTTTAAGTCTGATAAGAAACATTTTACAGCCTATTCTCTCTGAAGCCTGCTACCTAAAGACTTCCTCTGCAAATAAGAACTTTGGTCTCCACAATCTTTTATCTCAGACATTTTCTTTCTATTTATCCCAGGTCTTCAGATAAACTCAACCAATTGTCAACCAGAAAAATTTTACATCACCTATAGCCTGGTATATTTAAAAGGATGTTTAAAGACATTACTATGAAGATTTTCAAACACGAAAGTAGAGAGAATAGTGTAATGAAGTTTCAGGTACCCATCACCCAGCTTAAATGATTATCAGCACATGTCTGGTTTTATTTACACAGTCCCATTCCCCCCACCTGAGACTTGACTATTTTCAGGGAAATCCCAGATATTATATCATTTCTATCATAAATACTTCAGCATATATCTCTAAAACAGGACTCATTTTTAGCAACCACAATACCTTTATCCTAAATCAATAGATATTACTTAATAGCAAATACCCAGTCAGCATTCAAATTTTCCCAGTTATCTCATCAATATCTTTGTTATCACCAGTGTCCCTGATCATCAACTACAAGAGGTTGAACTATTCATGTGCATTGTCCTGTTGGGTGGCATGAGCTCTATGCATCACTGATTTTCTCAAAATTTCAGGAGGATCCATCTACCTTACCTCTTAATTCTTTACCAGTTGCACATCTAGCATGAATCACTCCAGGTTTCATTGTTTGGGACATGTTTTAGTACAAACAAAGCAAAACACCAGGTACCTTCCTTCTACTTTCTCTTTCTCCCATCCCTCAAACAAAATTGCATTTCAGAATTAAAAGCTTTCTGTTCTTGAGATAATTATCATTACAGTTGTAGGAGGCTGAGGAAAGATTATGCTGTTGGCTACAGGGGTCACCTGGGGTGAGGGATGGCGATGGCCTGGGGAACTTTGCATGATCTCTACAAGTTCTGCCATCTTAGAGACAATTCTATGGTTTTTTACCTTATGGCTTTCAGATTCTAAGCTCTCAAAAAATTATTTATTGACAGTCACAGTTAGAAAAGTTATATATGGCCGGGCACAGTGGCTCACAAACTAAATTAGCAAGTTTGAATTGTTGACAATGCATGCCCAATGAGCACCAAATTATTTTCAAAAATGTATGAACAGAACATTGCAAAACATTTGCATTTTTTTTCCTTGGGCCTATAAAACTTGGTATTTTGCCTACTCAGTCTGTAAACACACTTTCCTTACCTGTATGCTCATTCGTTCAGCACATTTATTGAGTGCCTACTATATTCCAGGTACTATGCTACATGGAACAGTGGTGAACCATGTGCTAAGTCTTTTTTGCCCTCGCCTTTACATTTTAGCGATCTTGTCTACCAATGCTAAATTAGGAAGTCCTGTTATTTACCTAGAGTACAGCAGGGGGCAGACAAAGCCCATCTTTCAAAATCATTTGCGTTCGCAGCAAATTATAACTGTTGCTTAATCTAACTTTCAAAGGCAACTAGAATCGGTTTTGCATTTAATTTAATACTTTACATAAATAAATCTAAATTTTCATTTAGATGTTTGCTTAAATTGAACTGCAGCCGCGTTTTTATTGTTGCTAAGAGGATAGATAAAGAAACCATCATTCTCATTAGTGAATCTATCTTGTGTCTATTTCAGCAATAGGAGCCCCCTCCTACATATTCAGGCTTTGAGAGTAAATAAGGGGAAATTTTCAGAAACATAGAGAAAAAAATGCATATGTGTGTGTGTTTTATATATTGTTATGCTCACAAGAATGATGTCCAAATGATGTTTGAAGGGGCAGGAGAGAGGAAGGTCCTGGGGATGCTGGTCTTGCATTTTGGGCAGAGACCTCAAAAAAAATTTCCAATTTTGGACTTTTTAATGCTATGTTAGATTTGCTGGGTGCTTTAAAGGAGTATGTATTTATTTGAGGTATAAAGCTAGATATTTGAATTTTTTTGTGTGAAGGAAAATCTGAGCGAGCGAGAGAGAGCGTTCACCTAAGCAGACACCTTTTGTTAACCAGTATCCTGTTGGGTCTTTTTATAATCTAAGGTTTCCCTGGCACTGCTGTTCTATTACTCTCTTAGGAACGATCACAAGAAAACTGTACTTATTCTCTCTGATTATGACTTTCTAGGGAACTAGTGGTTGAGTTCATGTGGAAGGTGAGGTTAAATCAATTTCTAGTGGATCTGAGATCCAATCACATCTTATTATTCTATCAAATTATTTGTCTTCCCCACTACATAGTCAGTTCTGTGGAACAGGGTCATTTTTCTCTTGCTCACCATTGACTTTCCTGTGTCCACTATGTTTTCCACATACCAGTGCTTTAAGATCATAAATAACAGCCCTCCCATTGACCTCATTTAAAAAAGTCTAAAGGGATTAAGAAACATGGATAATCCCAGGCATGATTTATTTGGTAATTGTGTTTGTGTAGTATGTAGTGTGTGTGTGTGTGTGTGTGTGTGTGTGTGAGAGAGAGAGAGAGAGAGAGAGAGAGATTTCCAATCACCTGTTCCTGGTCCATCTATGAAGGTGATGAAATGAAGAGGTACCAAGTAGGCATAACTAAGGGACTCTTTGAAATGCCTTCCAACTTGACCATCCAACATTGTAGATTATTTTAATTAAAAGACCCCTAACTTGCCCCACCCATCAAATTCAATATTTCTGAAGGGAAGTCACCCATATTTTATTGGAACAGTCACTAAATCTTGAGGCAACTATTCCATTATTAGATAAGTCTCATTTTCTTTTTGGGGACAAGGGGGAGATTTAAAAAATGTTTCAGAGAATAGTGTGATGACATTCACATGGCCACTGCCTAACAATTAACAGGTACTAACGTTTTGTCTTTTCAACCTCAGCTACACATCACTGGGAAATAATTCTTCGTGGATCTCTTATGTTTTGTGCATCTGTGAGCAAAATACTGACTGCCCCTTGTCCTGGACTGTCTTTTCAAGGTTGTTAGTATAGTAAATAACTTTGGAAGATGGAGACAATGTTTCTCTTCAGAGTGAAGGGCAGGTTCACTTGCAACCTTGGAAGATAGAGAGTCACTTTCTGGAGCAAAGAGCATTTATGCTTCATGTTCATTATAAAACAGATTCCTAAATTCAGGATGCCTCTCCTGTAATCCAACATACTGTGTGTGCAGGTGTCAGCTGTCTCTCTTTATATCGCCCTGGGAGAGATAGGGCTTAGGAAATTGGTGCAAAAATGCTATATCTGACTACTGCTGTTGCTGTGAGTAATAAATCATTTTTTCTCTTTGTTCTAGGAGTGTTGTATCAGTATCTATGAAACTGTAGCAAGCTATTATTTAAACTATTGTAGGCCATAGAAAAATATTAAAATAACTCCAAATTCAGTTTAAAAGCTAGAATAATTAATACTAAAGCATGATAAAGATAGAAAAAACTTGGCAACTTCATCTACAAATACAAAAGCAAAAATGCTAAGCAAAAATTAGTCAATAAACTGTAGACAATTGTAAAAATAATACATAGAAATAGAATCAAGTTTATTTTAGGTGTTTAGAGATAGTTTAAAATTAGGGTATTTATCAACCAAATCTAATCACTATATTAACAAATGAAAAGAGAAAATAACTATATTATAACAGTAGATGGTAAATGGAATTTCATAAAATTTAAACATTAATAATAAAAACTCCATGTAAAATAGAAGAATACAACTTTTAAAACATAATAATAATTATAGTAAGCTATGAAATATCAAAGCCATTTTAAAATCAGGAACAAGTGATTGCCTACTCTTACCATTATTATTATTTTTTGGAGACAAGTCTTGCTCTGTCGCTTAGGCTGGAGTGCACTGGCACAGTCTTGAGCTGCAATCTCCACCTCCCAGGTTCAAGCAATTCTCCTGCTCCTGCCTCAGCCTCCTGAGTTGCTGGGACTACAGGTATGCACCACCATGCCCAGCTAATTTTTGTATTTTTAGTAGAGACAGTTTTGTCATGTTGGCCAGGCTGGTCTTGAACTCTTGATCTCAGGTAATCCAACTGCCTTAGTCTCCCAAAGTGCTGGGATTATTGGTGTGAGCCACTGTGCCCAACCTTATTACTATTATTTAGTATTGTTTTGTAAGTTTTAAATAATACAATAGTACAATGTGTAAAACACTGGAGAAAAACAAAATAATCTCTCTTTTTTTTTGCAGAAAATATAAACATAATTTAGTTACTTAGATAACCTGTTAGAATTTAGTGACTTAAATAACCTACCAGGATGAAGAGAATTAAGGTGACTTAATATGAGAAATATAAAAATCAGTAACTTTTCTCTAAATGAGCACATCCAGTTAGAAATAAAAATAAGAACAAATTTTATTCTTGATAGAAACAAAAACTACAAAATATTTAGGAATGAATCCAATAAGATGGGTAAAAGACATACTTAAAAAAACATAAAATTGTGTTAAAAGACATGAGAAGAAACTGAATAAATGAAGCTATATACGCTGATTTTGCAATGTAATATTTAATTTACAACATCAATTCTTATAATCTATATGAATATACAAAATATACAAAAAATATCCAATTTTAATTGGAATCAAAATCATGATTTTCAGTGAGTGGAGAGGAATAGATAAGAAGATATTAAAGATAATATGGAAGAATAAGTGTCTGAGAAGAGTTAAGAGTGGCCACTTGCTTTACCAGATAGTTAAATTTAAAACAAAGCTACAGGATTCAGACAGTAAGGAATTGGTGCTGAAATAGACCAATGGAGAGAAGAGAGTCTGGGAGTAGAGTGAATGAATATAAAAACATAATGAATGGCAAAAGTGACGTATTCAATTCAATGGGAAAATAATACTTTAAAAAACAAATTGTACTACCATACATGGGTCAGCCTTAAGACAAAAATAAACCCTCCCAATTCATATCTCATTCAAAAATAAATTCCAGGTGGATTAAAAATATGCATCTAGGGCATGGTGGCTCATGCCTATAATCCCAGCACTTTGGGAGGCCGAGGCTGGTGGATCACTTGAGGCCAGGAGTTCGAGTCCAGCCTGGCCAACATGGTAAAGCCCCGTCTCTACTAAAAATACAAAAATTAGCCGGGCGTGGTGGCCTTGTAGTCCTTTGAGGCAGGAGAATCCCTTGGACCCATCCGGGAGGTGGAGGTTGCAGTGAGCTGAGATGGCACCACTGCACTCTAGCCTGGGTAACAGAATGAGACTCCATCTCGAAAAAAAAGAATTTTAAAATAGCATCTTAGAAAAAGGATATTAATAAAAGGAGTTTCCATGTTTCCCATCCTTTCTACCCCAAGACCTTCACATGAAACTGTAAGTCAAGAATGAGTGCCACCCCCAGCAGCCTGGGTGTTTTCCCGTATGGGCTCTTTGGGTTCCTAAGGCCCTTGGAAATCCCGTCATAGAGAGGCAGTATGATGACACATAAAAATCAGGGACTTGAAACAGACAGACATGTGTCAGAATCTCAGTCTGGCTCCATAATAGCTGTGGGGGATTGGGCAAGCTATTTACTTTCTGTAAACTTCAGTTTTCTCTTCAGTGAAATAGTACAATAACACTTGGAGGTCTTGCAAAGATCAAAATCACTGCTGTCTTGAGAAAGGGCCCAGCTCACTGCCTGACACATGTCAAGTATTCAATAAATGCTCATTTTCTTCCATCATTTTCAATTTCTGAGGATTTGCAGAAGAATTTAATTTTGGATGTTTGTGAAAGCTTTCATTACAGCAATATCCACTCTCTGTGACTAGGAGGAAAACTGATATAGAGATACTCATTTTAATTCTTTTGGTCCATGCTTCTTCCAGAAACCTGAGAACTTCCAACACTGGCAAACCAAATGGGTAATTCTGCCTTGTACAGAAGAAAATCAATAAACATTAGCTCTTCTGAGGCAGACAAATTACAGGAACCACAAGTCCCACAGGGTTTCACAATCTTACGACAAACACCATCTGAATTACTTACAGCTCTGGATGAGGAATCTGTTCTCACCAGGGTCCTATTAACCATGCCCGAAGTTGGCCCTGTCTCCTTCTCTTAGTTATGTTACTTTGTGCATATGATTCATATGCATTTTGGCCTATTGTGCGCTTGGCCATCTCTTAATTTGGTGGGTTTCCCAGCCCTTCTAGTCAGCCAGTCTCTGTAGAGGGTCCTGGGAGGCTGCCTGCACTGGCCACTGACTGTTGGCCCTCAGCTCCAGCAATCACATGCCAGGCTGATGCTTTATTTCTTTGGAACTTTTTTCTGGTTTCTGGCTCAACTTCCTCTGATCATTCAAGAGGTATCTTTGAACATCTTCAGAGAATAACCACTCCTGCCATCAGCCTTGGGATTCAGTTTACCCTGGGCCAGAGGAGGGCCCTCACATTTACTTCAATGAGTTCATGTGCCTCCAATGAGTACATGTACCACAGCCCTTGTCGGTGTCTTTTTCTTCTCCTTGTAGATAAGTTTGTACCTGTTAATAAGAGATTGTGTCTTGTTTGCCCAGTGTTTTAATGAAAGATTATTTGAGTGTAAGGAACAGATATTCCAATCCCCATTCCAACCCCAGCCTAAGCAAAAGCTTTCTTCTACAATGTCTCAGACTTCGAAAGACAAAACACAAAGTACAGCCAGACTGAAAATGCAACGGGAATGTTGGGAACTGAGCTGTCCTCTGATGGTCTCTCTCATCTCTGTCTCTTTATCTCCTCTCTGTTTGGTTGCTTCTAGTGTAATGGACCAATATGGCTGTCCCAGCCATGACTCCACATAATGTTTCTGTTCAATCACCCACTTTCATCTCACGATTTATTATTTCTGTGACAGTTCAGATACTGGAAGAGTGTGATTGGCAGTTTGTCAGCCAATAGATGAACAGATTCGAGTCAGGTGTCAACCTCATATGCAATCGGTTTTTGCTGGAGGGCAGGGCATGTAATTGGCATTGGCTGTGGGCAAGGGCAGGTCAGCTACCCAGGAACTAGTTAAGTTCATCCCTGGTCCTACACCTTTAGGTCAAGCCTGATAGTTGAAAAGACACTTTCACACACACTATTTTATTTGCTTGCTTGCTGCGTTCATTTGTTCACTTAACATTTCTTGAGCACATCCTATATCAAGTCCTGGAACAGGTATCACTGCATTAGTACCATGTCTAAATATGTGTATGTTGTCCCCAAGGCAATTCTATTAATAGCAGGAGTGCAGGTTTAACAAATAAGCAGGAGCTGTGATGTAAGTGCAGTGAAAGAGAAAATTGGGCTGCTATGGATAGATAGACGAGGATATAGCTTGGGCTTGGGAGTAAAGGGAACAAGTCAGGTTTGATTATCTTTACACATCCCAGAAGTGGCAAGGTGGGTAAAAATGTCAACTGATTTGAGAGCTGAGGTAATGCAGGCTCAGAGGGGTTAAGTGATTTGCCTCCACCACATAGCACTGGAGCAAGGGCTGGGGTCCAGATCCTCAGACTCCTGGTCCCGTGCTCACTCCTTTCACCTGAGGCACAGTCCCCACACCCCCTGCCCCTGCCCCACCCAGGTCTGCTCTTGTGGTGTCCTGGGTAGGCCTTATCATATGAGTGGGTGCTGGGAGACTTGGTTTGGTCACCGCATTGGCACCTGCTGTGATCACATTCTATGCAGATCCTAAAGCTTTCAAGGCTAGGGTGTTGGGGAGGATGGGAAAGGGGAGGAGGACGAGGAAGAAGAGAAGTTGGGGATTTTGTCACCATTTTCCTGGGAAGGGGAGACTGGGGCTCAGAATTCTAGCTCGTGTGACAGGGTATGTCTTATTCACAGACAGCATGGGCGGGAGAGTAGTGGAGATCTCAGGCAGATTCTCACCATGCCTCTAACAGGCTTCTGAGGTGGAACTAGCAGCACTGGAAATCCCTGCTCAGAGGAGGCCCAGCCATGTGGATCCTGCTGGATGATTGTGTCTGGCAGGCCACAGGGTTATCCCTGGGAGGTGATGTGGATTTGGCCTAGGGAAGTCTTGGGAGGAAGTCAGGGCAGGTCGAGGTTTCACCATTTTTTTCCCTTCATCCATCTACTTTCTTTAAAGTTGGCTTCCCTCTTGTCCCGCATCCCTGTTTTCTGTTGCCAAATAAGAGGTGAGGACCATGTCACATGGACAGTGGTCACAGAGAGTCACATGAAGGTTTTAGAGTGTGCTTCCACACCACTTCCTGTTAAATGCACTTTCCTTAGTCTCAGATCCCCAGATTTCTTGCTTTTGCCTTATTCCTCTTGAAGGGGGAGACTATCTGGGTCTGATATGGTTTGGCTGTGTCCCCACCTAAATGTCACCTTGAGCTGTAATAATCCCCATGTGTCAAGGGTGGGGGCAGGTGGAGATAATTGAATCATGGGGGTGGTTTCCCCCATACTGTCCTTGTGGTAGTGAATAACTCTCATGAGATCTGATGGCTGTATAAATGGGAGTTTCCCTACACAAGCTCTCTTGCTTGACTCCGTGTAAATATGACTTTGTTTCACCTTCGCTGTCTGCCATATTGTGAGGCCTCCCCAGTCATGGGAACTGTGAGTCAGTTAAACCTCTTTTCTTTATAAATTACCCAAGACATACTTGGGTATGTCTTTATTGGCAGCATGAGAACAGATAATACAGGGTTTGTTTCTGTTATGATAGAAATATAGAGAATTCTTTTTTACTATAAGAAAACCAACACTATGGACATGATCAATGGCAGCTGATCCTGGGCCTCCACACTGGGTAGGCCACAAGACTGGTGTGACCCAAAGAACACACAGTCCGGGAGGGGACAGCCATTTTTCAGTGCCCACCTCTGACTACCTCGGAGGCCTGGAGTCACTAGCTCTTTCTATTTTTTAAGAAACACTGGAAATCTGAATTGGAAAAATTCAGTTCAAAATTAATACAACATTTCTAAGAAACATAGGATGGGACAAACAAAGCAGGATTTGGCTTGAAGGTAAGTCAGTTTTTAACTTCTTATCCACTTGTTCTTCTTTTAAAAAATCCCTTCCGGGCACTTCACCTTTGGCTTTTCTTCCTCAAACCCTGTAACCCTAGTCTAACCAGGAGACAACATGAGACAAACCCAAATTGAGGGATGTTCAACAAAATACCTGACTAATATCCTTCAAAATTGTGAAGGTCATGATAAATGAGAAAAGAAACACTAAAACATTGTCAAAGATCAGAGGAAATGAAAGAGACATGTTGACTAAATTCAGTATGGGATCCTGGATGGGATCCTGGAACATTAGTGGGAAAACTGATGAAATCTGAATCATGTCTGAAGCTTAGTTGATGGTACCGTACCAATGTTCATTTCTTAGTTTTGACAAATGTAGTCTAGTAATGAAAGATGTGAACACTAGCGGGAATTGGGTCAAAGGCATATGGGAACTCTCTGTACTATATTTGCAACTTTTCTGTACTTCTCAAATTATTCCAAAACAGAAAGTTTATTGAGAAGAAAAAGTCCCTTCCCAGCCTGAGATAACCTTTGGTTGTTATGGTTCTGAAAATGAAGCTAGGTTTCCAATGTCAAAACAAGTGTGATCTCATTGGTGTCTTTCTTTTAACCTGTGAAGCATCCATAACAGTGATCTATCAACTCTTTTGATACCAGACTCCTCTAATGGCCCTGGGCCCTCAGGTTCAGGCAGCTTTGGTCTTTCCCTTCTTATTAGTGAAGGATGGTCAATTTCCTGGCCTCACATACTTCTACCCTCCCACTCTGACCACCCTACAATGGCTGGAGTGAGTTTGAAATTCAAAGACATAGTTTAGGTGCTGACATTTTGCCTAAGGATATGGTGGTTGGACCTGTTAGACTGTGCGGCTGAATCATTTTCTAAGTGGCCTCAGGCTTTGTGTGGCAGGATCCGAGGAGAACCTCCTCTTTTCTAGGAAAACATTCCCAGTGGCAGGAAAACTTGATGAGGCAGAAAGGACTCAAGTGAGCTGTCAGAGGAAAGGAAGGGCCAGCATGGGAGTGAGGAAACTTCGCATATATTGTCATCTCTCCAGAGGAGCTAAGTTTCTCCAAATCTGTGGTCCCTCTAACTGCACAGGAATTAAATTACTCTGCAGGATTCCCAGGCAATTATCCCTCCTTGCAAAGCAGAGCCTCTCCTTTCAGGACCCAATCAAGCGACCACAAATCAAAGATAGCTTGGACTTGTTCCACTAATAGCATGGAAAGCCACTAGCTGAAGTCGTTTCAAAAGGGAAGTGGCTCAGATATCTCTGGTCTCGCAAGAAAAGCTTCTGTAATGTCAGATTATGGTTACCAAATGGCTAAGTGGAGAGAGGCATCGCGTTTCTCATAATGAGAGGTTATTTATTGCACTGCAGAACCAACACTCTCCCCCTTGCTCACTTGCACAAGACGAAGAGTCCTTTCAAGTTGAATCAAGTCTCAAAAGAAAAGCAACACATGCATTCCCAGCTAACGTTTGGTTTGTAATTCTGGCTTGCAGGGAAGGAGTGCAGGTGGCTCCCTCTGCCGGTGGTCTGAGGAGCTCTGCACGGCGGTCTTGCCCCAGCCTCTAATGCTTGGACTCATGGTTCCTGAGTTACAGTTTAGTGGAGGAGGCAAACATTAGATGAGATACTATGTTAGAATGTAGGCACTGCTCAAATGCTCCAGAACAGGCCTCGGAACAATGACAAAGGCCTTGAGGGGTTGCATTTGAGCTGGTTCCTGCAAGAGCAGTAGAGAGAACTGGACAGGAGGACTGAATTCTTAGTTACGGAATTTAGTTACAGTTACTTTGAGTCTGAAATCAAAGGTACGATCTTTTTGGTTAAGGCATCTTTTCAGTTATAGGAGTTTCCAGGAGAGTCTCTGTCAAAATGTTAAGAACCTGTGCTGTTCACCATCAACCTAATAGAAGCCCCTTTTTCTTTAGGGAACTGCTTTTTCCTGGTCTCCTTGCTGGTGGCCGGGAGGGGGCTGCCAATCCCAGAACTCTGCACCCTGGCCATGGGGAGAACATGTGCCCATCCATCTGGCTACAGTGATTGGTTCAGGGATGGGCATATGGCAGAATCTGGACCAATCAGAGGCGTTTCCTAGGACGATTCTAAAAGGAGTTGGTGATGAGGGCATTTTGGCTCAGGGAGTCTGGAGGGATGGGAATCTAGAGCTCCCAGAGGCTATGTTTGTGGTCACACAGAGAAAACCCATCTCTACTGGAGAGAGTGAGAGAGGAGAGACAGAGAAAGAGGGGTCCTCATGGCACCGAGGCCCGTTTCTAGGTACAGGGAGCCCAGGTATGTGTGTGGATGTTCCGGTATCCTTCCAATAAAGCCCCATTTTAATTAAACTTATTTGTACTGGGCTTGGATGTAGTTTGGCTCTGTGTCCTCATTAAGTCTCATGTTAAGCTGTAATCCCCATGTGGGAGGTGGGGCCTGGTGGGAGGTAATTGGATCATGGGGGCGGATGTCTCATGAATGGTTTGTCACCATCCTCTAGGTTCTGTTCTCAGGATAGTGTGTTCTCACGAGATCTGGCTGTTTAAAAGTGTGTGGCACATTCCCCATGTCTCTCTCTTGCTCCTGCTCCTGTCACATGAGATGCTACTCCCCTTTCACCTTCTGCCCTGATTGGAAACTTCCTGACACCTCCCCAGAAGCACATGCTACCATGCTTCCTGCACAGCCAGCAGAACCATGAGCCCATTAAACCTCTTTTCTTTCTTTCTTTCTTTCTTTTTTTTTTTTTTTTGAGGTAGAGTCTCACTGTGTTGCCCCGACTGGAGTGCAGTGGTATGATCTTGGCTCACTGCAACCTCTGCTTCCCGAGTTCAAGGGATTCTCCTGTCTCAGCCTCCTGAGTAGCTGGGATTACAGGTGCCTGCCACTGTGCCCAGCTAATTTTCTGTATTTTTAGTAGAGATGGGGTTTCACCATGTTGGCCAGGCTGGTCTCAAACTCCTGACCTTGTGATTCACCGGCCTTGGCCTCCCAAAGTGCTGGGATTACAGGAGTGAGCCACTGTACCCGGCCTTCACCTCTTTTCTTTATAAATTACCCAGTCTCAGATATTTCTTTACAGCAATGTGAGAACAAACTAATACAGGTTTTAGCCACTCTCAAGAAAGAATATTCTGACTAATGCACTCATCAGTGTGCCTGTCTTCTCTGGTTTTCCGTAAACACCATTCCTGGATGGGCAAGACAAGCCCTGCTGCTGGCCTGGCACTGCTGGGTGTAGAGGCCCTGCCGTATCCATATTTGGGCTCAGAGATGTCAGAGGCCTCTGCTTGTCAGGAATGAAAGGGAACTAAGGCAGAAGAGTAAAATGATGAAAACATCATGGCCTGATAGACGCAAAACCAGCAAGCACAAGTGTGGATTGTTCTTTCTGGATTTTTATAGGCTCTGCCTGTTTGACTTTCCAATAAGGTTCTTTTGAAGAAAGCGTTGGCCAACTAAAAGAGTTTTTTATTCACTGGCTTAGGAGATCGTTAGTTGCCCCTCCCTGCCTCCCGCCACCAGTGTAAAATCCTCTATTATTCCACTTTCTTGGTCCCCTAGCCTTTGCTGTGTTTATGGGAGGGAATGGCTTAGGCCAAGAATGGGGGGGAGGGGGGCAGGGAGGTGATCCTGTGGATTGGAAATGGGACTAGGCTTACACCAAAAACTCACAGTGGCCTCAATTCCCTGTCCCTACTTCTGCAGGCCCCTGCTGAGATAAGCCTGGGAATAAGTCAGCCCTGCCAGAGTTTCCGCCTCAGCTGGCCATCCGGTCCTCGCTCTCATTCTTTGATGCTCCATTGCAGTCAGAAGGGTATGTGTGGGCGTGCAGGTGGTCTGTGGGTCTCACTCCAGCAGGAAGGCGGCTGTTTGCCAAGCACAGGTGCTCTGAGGCCTGGGGGATCTGGACAGCCTGCTGTGAGTGTGGTCTGATGTCAGGTCAGAGGGGGAGGTGGGAAAAACAGAGGAGAAGCACGTGAGGAAAGAGAATAATAAATTCCTTCATGACTCTAAAGGCTCTCAGAGTCTGATATTCAATTATAAATAATCCCAGGATCTGGTCAGAGCTCAACAATGGCCCCTAGTCCCCCTGCAGCTGGGCAGAGCAGTCCACGTGGCTTTCCTGGATCTTACGTGTGTGACAACCTCCTGGTTCACAGCCTTTTGAAGTTGATGGAGGAGGGGTTCTGGAAACACAACTGTAAGACATTTATCAAACTAAAGTCAAAGCTACAACCACATTTATTTACTGAGTTTTTGTACAGGTATGTTAACAAGTAATGTTGTGCTCACAGTGGAGAATGTCTATTTTAGACAGCAATTATTTACTGAGCATCTACCGTGTGCTGGCATACCAGTCCAGCACCAGGCATCTGGGTGGAAGGGGAGGTCTGGAGAAAGAAGTCATTGTTCCTGATTTACAGTTCAGTGGGGGAAGCAAGCACTATGAAACTATGCTAGAATACAGGCCCGGCTCAAGTGCTCCAGAACCAGCCTCAGAGCAATGAGGAAGGATTTGAGGTCTTGGATGTGAGTTGGCTCTCGCAAGAGCAAAACTGGACAAGAGGACTGAATTCTGAGTCCTGGTGAGAAAATTCAGGAAGCAAATGAGAATTGTGAAGTCCAGCACGTAGGAGTCAGTGGAAGGGAAGAATCCAGCCAAAGCAGAGGTCTGTGGGGAGGGCCGTGCATGAGCGGGTGAGTCCAGCAAGGCCCCCAGATCAGCAAGGAAGTCAGAGAGAAGGGCATTTTTTTGTAAAACCTGCTGCTGGCGATGGCCTGGAAAGATGTTTTCCGAGAAAGCTTGGGCAGCTTGAAAGCTGGGAGAGGGTGAGGTGGTCCCTGGAGCAGGAGACCCTTCTTCCTGACTCTATACCCATAGCCTCAGTCAGCTTCACCACTCCATGGGGGAGTGATGGTCTATGCCCAAAATGCTGTGATTTGAAAGGAGATAATTTGCAGGTAACTTGAAGAAGTCCCAGAAAATGTATCATTAGAAGAAAATGTCCTTCAAGAGTTTTAATGTAGGTGGAAAAAAGGCAGAGTAGAGTTCAAAATCAAGTTTTGAAGGGACGGGGTGTCCTTTCAAAGCTACAAGCATTGCTTTGCTGTGCTCTGGGCATGACTTGGGCTGGATGGGAAGAAAAATGAAAATAAAGTGTGTGTGCATACATGCAGGCACACGTGTGTGTGTGTGTGTGTGTGTGTGGTTTCTAAAATATCAGAGGACACGATGTCTGACAAAAGACTCTTAACATATTATTCAATCAAATTGCCTTAGAAAGAATTAAAAAAAAATCTTTCAGAATCAACACTTCTCAGTTTCCCAGCAAGCATTTTGCCAGAGCAATAGAAAAAGACATTACATTGTTTTCAATTCAGTTCTAGCATTCTTTTTCCCTTGCATACTGTTTTCATAGGAAGGAAAAAGTTGTCAAAGGGAGGAAGATTTAGGACGTTGCATCTGGACTCCCTGTTCTCCTCTAAATCCCACCTCTTACAATTCTTTTCAACCCATTTTCCAAACTTTCAAAGGCTGTGTGGATTTCTTAGAAACAGAATGTTCCCAAGAATAGAACACGTGTCCACTGGAAGTCCCCGAAGGTGCCCAGGGCTTGCGGGACTCTGTCGGTGGTGTAGGATCTTGCTTGGATGTTGAATGTGTGGGAAGGACGCCCACTGGGGGAAACCCAGGTTGGTGGACACGACGCCAAAATATGAGCAGCTGCAAAGGATGCTGGGTACTTGGCTCTGCTGCCCTCTAATGTGAGAGAAGCCCAGATCAACGTGGCAGGGAGTGAGTGTTAGAGAACCTGGAAAGAGGCAGGTCTGAGAGGTGCAGCTCCCCGTGGACTTAGTGTCTTTCAGTGAAACCCCGGTTCACTCCTCAAGATCTGAAGATGGAGGAAGTTTTTCCCATCCTACTCTCCCTTTTCAATTTCCTAAGCAAAATACCATTTCATCTTTCTCAGTCCATCTTTCGTGTCTAATGAAAGGACTGAGCTAGATAATCTCTAAGGTCTTTCCAGCACTAACCTCCTATGCAAGGTGGCTGCATCATTTGCAGGGCCTGAAAATGCAGGGCCCTTCTTCAATAATCAAGGAAAAAGTGCCTTGAAAAGTACTAAAACATAAAACTCCTTCCTTTCCTCTGCGCTTTCTTTCTTGACTTGTCATGAAGTTTTAAAAAAATTGTTCTAAGTAAAGAAAAATCAAAATTTAATAATATTAGCATATAATGGCAATTTTGATGTAAATACAAGAACATTTAAATTTTATGCAGAATCACCAAAATTACACAATTTATATTTCTTAGTTTGTATATTCCTATGTATTTTGTTTTTATCAGAACAATGGGAATGCTATACAAAATGAACTCAGATTGTTTTCATTTCACTTTTTGATATGCAGACTTTCTACCAATAGTCTGTACCTTGGGCTTACTGATGAGTAAAGAAAAGCTGAGCTGGGTGTACTGGCTCACACCTGTAATCCCAGTGCTTTGGGAGGCTGAGGCAGGAGGATCACTTGAGGCCAGGAATTTGAGACCAGCCTGGGCAACATAGTGAGACCCTGTCTCCACAAAAAAATTAAAAATTAGCTGAGTGTGGTGGCGCAGGCCTGTAATTTTAGCTACCCTGGAGGCTGAGGTGGGAGGGTTGCTTGAGCTCAGGAGTTCAAGGCTGCAGTGAGCCATAATCGCACCACTGCACTCCATCCTGGGCAATAGAGCAAGACCCTGTCTCTTAAAAATAAAAAGAAAAAAGTAAAGAAAAGGAAAAAAAAACTTAAGGGAAAAGGAACTATGAGTTGTTGCCCCATTTCTCCTGTCCTTCTGTGTCACTGTTTTCAGCATAATTTGTTGGCTAATACAGGAAAATCATATGAGTAAGAAAGCAAAAAGCTGATATAGGATAAAAAAATCACCTGTTTCTATAAAAAGTAATAAAAAAAGGAACCATCACTGGATCTGTAATATACAAAGAAGTTACAAGAAGAGAGAAGGAAAGTAGCAGGAAAAACAAATATCAAATGAAGTTGAGACTCCAGAAGAAAGTTGCAGCCCAGCTCATAAAACTATGACATTAAAAAAAGAACGAGGCTAGCCGCGGTGCCTCACGCCTGTAATCCCAGCACTTCGGGAGGCCGAGGTGGGTGGATTGTTTGAGGTCAGGAGTTCAAGACCAGCCTGGCCAACATGGTGAAACTCCATCTCTACTAAAAACACAAAAAAATTAGCCAGGCATGGTGGCAGGCACCTGTAATCCTAGCTATTCGGGAGGCTGAGGTTTGAGAATAGCTTGGACCTGGGAGGTGGAGGTTGCAGTAAGCTAAGATTGTGCCACTGCACTCCAGCCTAGGTGACTGTGTAAGACTCCATCTCAAAAAAAGGGAGATACCACTACACACGTTAGAACGGCCAAAATCCAAAACATTGCCAACACCAAATACTGGCAAGGATATGGAGCAATAGGAACTCTCATTCATTGCTGGTGGGGATGCAAAATGGTACAGCCACTTTGCAAGGCAATTTGCTGGTTTCTTACAAAACTAAACTACTCTTACTACGGGTGAGTAGCCTCTAGGATTAAAACACACATGTTTTTAATTATGAGAAGAAACAGACAACACAAACACAGCAGATTCTATATAATAAAATATTTACAAAGGCAATAAAAACAAAAACATAAAAATGAGACCGCTTTTATCAGTTAAACAAAAAGACTTTTAGATATATCATGACAAAATCCAATTTTATGCCATGTATAAGAACGTAACTAAAATTTAAAATCAGGAAGGTTGACTGTAAAAGAATAGCAAAATGCCAATCACAAAATATCAGGGTTATAATGATTAACTTCATACAAGGCTGAATTTAGGCCTAAATGCAATAAATGACATAAAGAATAAGAATATTTATATTGTCAAAGAGTGGTTTGACTCTGCTTTTTGGCACCTAGAATATTTAAAATTTATATATATAATTTTACACATATAAATTTTATATATATTTATATAAAATTTGACAAATTTATATATATTTATCTCAATATATATAAATTTAAAATATTCTAGGTGCCAAAAAGCATAACATCAACATTTTCAAGCAAAAAAAAAAAAGGAGAAATGGGAAAATGCATATTTATACTAGGCTATTTTAACTTATATATGTAGATCTCTGAAAGAGCAAGTGAACAAAAATAAATATGGGCATGAAAGATGTAAACAATGTAAATGATATACATAATGGAATTATACTAAACATATTGTTCTGCAATCTGCTTTTTCACTTAATATCTATTAAAGATATTTTCATATTATTACCTATAGTTCTATCTTAAAATGAATTGCCTTTTAAAATCGGCAATAGGCTGGGCACAGTGGCTCTTGCAATCCCAGCACTTTGAGAGGTCAAAGTGGGTGGATCACCTGAGGTCAGGAGTTCTAGACCAGTCTGGCCAACATGGAGAAACACTGTCTTTACTAAAAATACTAAAATTAGCCAGGTATGGTGGTGAGCACCTGTAATCCCAGCTACTTGGGAGGCTGAGGCAGGAGAATTGCTTGGACCTGGGAGGCGGAGGTTGCAGTGAGCCAAGATCACACCATAGGACTCCAGCCTCGGTGACAGAGTGAGATCCCGTCTCAAAAAAAAAAAAAACAAAAAAAAAACCTGCAATAAAGTAGAGCTGACCCTTGAACAACATAGGTTTGAACTGCAAGAGTCCACTTATACTCGGGTTTTTCTAAACGAAATATGGATGGAAAATACAGTATTCTTTGGTAGTGAAACCCACCTATACGGAGGGTCAACTTTTCTTATATGCGGGTTCTGCTGGGCCAGCCTGTGGGACTCAGATTTTGGTCTATGTGGGGGTCATGGAACCATTCTCTGTATACCGAGGGACGACTATATTTTGTTGAAAGGTTACAAATAAGATTTACAAGGAGTTGTGGAAATTAAATAAATTTAAAACTTCACATTCCTCTTGGAAAATCGTTAATTACTTGGTTTTTGTTTTGTTTTGTTTTAAATCATGTTAAGCTTTTTTCGGGGGGGTTGTATTTCGTGACACTAACAGAAGCAATTGTGTCATCTCAGCAAGGCATAATGCCTCATCTTATTTGTAGGGTGAAGTGAGATTGAGGCGAACCATGAGCACGGGGGCAGGAGGACAGATCTGACCCGGGGGATGGCTGGAGCAGGAGCAGAATGCCCAGCTGAATGCTATGTGGCAGCAGGAGAGTGGAAAAGGTGGTGAGGATCAGGTAACGAGGCAAGCAAAAGATACCAAGTAATGGTGATGCAGACGATGATGAAAATGGCATTAGCTATCATTTTGAGAATTTATCACAAGCCAAACGTTGGACTAGGCATATAACCGCAGAACTCAATATAATACATACAAATCTGAATAGATTTTTACAAAGCCTGTGCATATGATGCTTACATAAATTAAAGAATTCAAGCCTATTTCCCAAAAGTGATATTCCTAGGCGCTGTTTTTCAGCCTTTCAGAAACAGTGGTGTACTTAACTGTGTATGAGACAGATAAGGCTTAAAAAATGAAATATTTTATTATGATCATTGTGAATTTTTTTTCCTGAAAATGTTGGGATTGCTAGATTGGGTTTCCTAGGAATCGCCCTCTGAGACAGACATTTGCACTCAGGAGCTTTCTGAGGAGCAACAGCTTTTTGAGGTCCCTTTTTGAGGGACCCAAGGCTGGGCAGGAAGAAAATGAACTGTGATGCAGTGGTAACAGAGATCTCAGACAATCTACAGGGAGCTCTGCAGCTGGGATGACCCTTTAAACATGTCCTGAACTGAGTCAGAGGGGCCATGCCTTCATACCTCTGCAGCAAACAGTCATTATATGTGAACTCCAATGGGGAGAGAACATAACCTTTGGCCTAGGACAAATCCTGGGGAGGGACCCCGTTGGCCAACACAATTCCTATGAGCCATCAGCAGCTAACATTCCTGGACGCTGATGGAATGAGTGTCGTGGTCCTGACAGGGCCATCTGAGCGGTCTACCACATCATCCGCTACAGTCTGTCTTTTTGCCGTTTGGATCCATTTGCTCTTCATAGTCCGCTTCATCTGGGAAAGTTCCTCCAGTAATCTTGTTTAATCTCTTTTGGGGAAAATTATAATAAGAAGGTTAACAGGACAAACAACATGCCCTGCTGCTGTGGCTGGTCTCACTTTTTCAGAAATGCTCATTATCTCCTTTCTCTACCACCCGCGGGAGGTGCCCCTCGGCCTTGGTCTGCTCCTTTCCTCATCTAGGTGGCTTACCTGGCGAGGTGACCGAGACTTTCACTCTTGAGAGCTCCAAACCCCAGGCCTCCAGGCCACTATGCCCTCTTCAGGCTGTGGGGGTTGCGCTTGCCTATTTATTATTAAAATTGGAAAAGAGGGTACCAAGAGCCACCCAGTGGATCACTTCCATGTCAAATACATTCTTCTCTGCCCTCACTGTGTTAAAGTAACCTATATCTTCACGGTAAAAGTCAGTTACCCCTGGGAGGATAATGCCTCCTTTCCTTCCTGGTCATCTCTTAACATAAGGAGGCTAGCGTGACAGGGAGGTTATTTGTGGTTTAAAGTTTAACTAGACTCTTGCTGTCACCTTTGGTGGAGATGTTGCCCTTCTGAACTGGGACCTCTAGGTCCACAGAGCCTAGAGTTGAAGAATGGAAAACACTCATTCTCCAAGTAGGTCACTGGGGGTGATTGTAATTGGGGCTCCTTCCTCTCTTTCATTTTCATAACCATGTATTTTATCTTTTGCAAACATAGCACAATATAATAGTTACTGATTCAGGGCATATACTGAGTCCTGGAGAATGCCACTCCGATTTCCAGGGAGCATTTCCAAGCTTGTACATCTGCTGCACTTTAAAAAGGTCATTCCATTGTCATACCAGGCCGGCAGCTTCTGTGTGGTCCAGAATATACCAATGGATCCCATGGTTATGTTGCACTTCCTTTAACGTAAGCTATAAAATCAGTTCCTAGGTCACATGCAGTATTACATGGAATTCCAAACTAGTGGATCAAATACTCTGGACAATCTCTCAGATAGTGGTGGTGGCTAAGGCAGTCCTATTGATGAGAAAGACAAACTCATACCTAGAATATGTGTCAATTCCACATAAGATGAATTGTTGTTCCTTCCTGGGTGGAATGGGCTTGATGTAATCAACTTGTCACCAAATGGTTGGTGGATGTATGTGAGGAATTGTGTCATAGCAGGGATCCAGAGTGATTTCTGTTGCTGGGAACTTGGATATTTGGCAGTACCAGTGGTTAGATTAGCTCTAATGAGATGGAACCCATGAAAATGGGTTAATGCATAGCCTTCATCCCTGGTACCACTGCTGCCTCATTTGTGAGCCCATTGTGCCAGCCTCTGGGTGGACGGTGATAGAGGCTAGCTGACGTTACCTGGTTGAATTATTCTGTCTCCTTGTTTTTTATTATCTCATCTGTGGTAGATGCTCTCTGGTGGGTGTTAACATGTGATACAAAGATTTTCACACTTTGTGTTCACTACGGTAGGTCCTCCACATATCTTTTTTCTGTGTCCCATATCTTCTAGTCTTTGTCCTTCCAGAGCCCTTACCACCCAGCCAAATCATTCCGCACTGCCCATGAGTTTTTATATTTTCTTACCTTGGGCCATTGCTTTTTCCACACAAAGTGATGACCAGGCGTACTGCCCAAAGCTCTGCCCACTGGAAAGTACTCTCCTCATCGCTGTCTTTCAGGACCACACCTGGATGGGGCTACTGTGAAGGCCTGAAACATTTTCAGATTACACTCATGTGCCATGGCATGTGCCATTCACACTCATCAGTGAATCAAGCTTGGTCTTTTCCTTCCTCTGATCGATGCTCATAAAGAATCCTTCTTTACCCCACTCTGCTCGGCCACATTTCTTGTGCATATAAGTGAGAGCAAAGGAGAGGCACTGGTGTAAAAGCAGTGGATGACTGGGGAAATGGGGCCACCTGCACATGCAGCACACTTCTGCTTCTGTCCTGGATGGACCACTTCCATCTTGTGATGGATAGTTGCTGAGCCTGACCTCATGGCTTGATGGGTCCAATGGTACCAAGCTCCTGATGCATAGGTTTGGCTTCAGGGTCACTTTGGGTTCCATAGGCAGGTGCTTCATCTCTTCCAGGGAGGCATGCCAGGAACATTATTTTTTATTTTACTCTATTTTTAGAGACAGGGTTGTACTCTGTCACCAAGCCAAAGTGCAATGGTGCAATCATAGCTCACTGTGACCTCGCACTCTTGGGCTCAAGGGATCCTCTTGCTTCAGCCTCCCAAGAAGCTGAGACTACAGGCATGCACCACCACCACACCTGGCTAATTTTCAATTTTTTTGTAGAAAGAAGTCTCACCACATTGCCCAACAGAAACAGTTTTTCAGGTATTGTATAGTTCTTTGCTAAATATAGTATAGACATTCTCTAGAACTTTAGAGGGTCTACACTGTGATATTCCCACTGGAGTTTGACATAAATTCCACATGGTGTCTTTTTCCATCAGAGGTATCCCTAATAGCAGAGGTTCTGCTTGACATGGGCTTGGACCTGCTGTGGAGCTCTTTCCTCTTCTGGGCTCTTAATTGAAGCCTGTAGCCTTCTGTGCCATGCAGTAAATGGGTCAGAACTGTATTTCCATGTGTAGAATTTGCTGCCTCCAGAACATAAAGAGGCCGACCAGATGTTATGCATCCTTCTTAACAGGAGGTAAAACATGCAGTAATTTGTCCCTAACTTTGGAGGGGAGATTCCAGTATGTTTCAGACTACTGGACCCTGAAAACTTCACTGACGTGGCAAGTCTCTCAATCTTTGTAGGTTTTTCTATCTCCCACCCTCTGGAGTGCCTGTTTTACCAAGGCCTTCAATGACTTCTCCCTTCTTGCTAAGCTGATATGCCTGATACGATGTCATAGATATAGTGAACCAATGTGATACCCTTCAGGCTATATTATGACAAAGGGCAGGAGAATTAACATAGCTATGGAGCAAATGTACATTGTTCCTCTATAAATATATGGTAAACATATATACTTGTTGATTCCATATGAATAGGACTGCTTCTGGTTATTCTTCCTGATCGGGTAGCAGAATAATGGCACCCTCCCAAATATGTTCACATGTTAATCCCAGAGACCTGTTAATACGTTACCTTACATGGCAAGAGACTTTGCAGATAAGATTAAGGGCCTTGAGATAGAGGAATTATCTAGGTGGTCCCAATATATTTACATGGGTCCTTAAAAATTGGAGAATGTTTCCCAGCTGGGGTTAGAGGGAGGTGTGACTATGGAGGAATGGTCAGAGAAAATACAATGTTAGTGGCTTTCTATGAGCCAAAGGATGTGGGTGGCCTCTAGAAGCTGGAAAAAGAAAGAAAGTAGATTTTTCCCTAGGGCCTCTGGAAAGGAATGCAGCCCTGCTGACCCTTTGATTTTCACGCAAGGAGACCCATGTGACTCTTAACCTACAGAACTGTCAGATAGTAAATTTGTGCTATTTTAAGCCACTAAATTTGTGGCAGTTGTTTACAGCAGCAATAGAAAATTAATACATGGAAAAGAACACACCCTTCAGTCAGGAGCTGTGCAGTAGATTCCTGAGGCTGTGTTCACGTTCCCTGGCCACTCCACCACATAGACCCAGCAGCTGCTAAGTGGGCAACTACCCGGTTGAGTTTTTGGTAGTACAATGTCATCCTCAAGGATGTTTCCTCCAAGAGTTGGGCTGGTGAATTCAGTGGGAATGTGGAGGAAACTTACCACCCCTGCATTCTTTAGGTCTTCAAGGGCAGCCCTCTGTCATTTCTCTCAGGATACAACATAGTTTTTGATTTACTGTCTGGGCTGCAGAGAAGGAATATTTTCAGAGGCCTCTACTTGCCTTTCTTCGTTGTGATAGCCCCTACTCCATTGATCAAAGACCAATCAGGGGGTCCTGTCAACTACCAAGTTTGTTCACTTTAATTCTACCTTTAGGGACCAGGGACATAACCACAGAGGGTACACGGGCCCAGTGCATAGACTGTGAGACAGACCTGGGCCAGGCCTCCATTAATGACCTGGCACCCACTCTAACAGTGTGCATGTGGGCAGCTGGGTTGGTGGGTGGTATCCCTGGGTCAACTTGGACACTGTGTCCAGCAGTCCTTGAAGTGATGGGGTATAGTCCTTATTTCTGTGTATGGTTACCCAAGAGAATGGGTGTAGGTCCTTTTAGGGGAAGAAATGGGGTAATCATTACTGTATATACTTGCCAAGGCATTACAGAGTCCTTCATTCTGGGACCTTGGCATCATCTTTAGTCAATGAGTTCCAGGTCTGAAAACTGGCTCAGATCCAGAAGAGATCATGGCTTTTTAATTGAGTTGGCCACCCTCAGCCTCCTGATGGCTCATCCTCAATATCTTTTGATGGTAGAGACTAAGCAGTACTTCTCTAGGCTGCCCTCCTGCCCTCCCCCTGCTAAGCACTATTACCTTCCTCCACAGCCATCTGTGGGCCAGGCCCTCTCAGCTATCAGCAGATGAGTTAGGGCTGAAACTTCAACCTTCTCTGGAACTCCTCAACTCCTATCAATGAGTCCCAGATCTGAGCCTCAGCTCTTTCTGCTTTCCAACGTCAGGTGAGAAGAGTCTTCATAATTTGCCAAGGGGGACTTCTGGCTTTCTTACTTTGCCTTAAATTAGTGATTAACCAATATCTCCAAGAAACGGCCCTAATTCTTATAAGTTTTATAATGACTACTTCCCATGAACTTCTCAAATGCCTGAAAGTGTCTACCCACCCAGGAGTTCCCTTCTATCTGTATTCCATTCCAGCTTATGAACAGTGACGTAAAAAACAGCAATGAGGCTGGGCCTGGTGGCTCATGCCTGTAATCCCAGCACATTGAAGGGAAGCCAAGCCAGGAGAATCTCTTGAGGCCAGGTGTTTGAGACCAGCCTCGGCAACATAGCAAGACCCTGTCTCTACAAAGAATAAAAAAATTAGCTGGGCATGGTGGTGCATACCTGTAATCCCAGCTACTCAGGAGGGAGGATCGTTTAAGCCTAGGAGGTTGAGGCTGCAATGAGCTATGATTGTACCACTCTACTCTAGCCTGAGTAACAGTGACACCCTGTCTAGAAACAAGTAAAAAAACAGCGACAATTGCATCACTACCATGTGCCAGGGTCTTTCAGTACGCCCCCCTACCATCATCGATGGGCTTCTCATTGCTAGCCAGCCAGAGGGTTATCCAGCTCTAAACCCTATTTTAGAGTCAGTCACCTTGAACCACTCCTGGCATCTGCTGTTGCAGGTTGGGTACCCTAGGAAATAGACTCTCAGAGGGAGATTTGCATGCAGGCAATTTACTAGGGAATGCTCTCAGGAACGATATCTGTTAGGGTATGAGCAAAGCAGGAGGACAGAAAGAGAAGGTGAGCGGTGGTGCAATTGAAAGAGGCCTCAGCCTATCACGTGGAGAGCTCTGGAGTCGGAAGAGCCCTTCACAGATGTTCCAAATTAAGGCCCAGCGCTCAGGCCTCTGTCCCTTTGCATCAATCACCCATTGTGTGCCTGCTGCTTCCTTGGAGGCTCTGTAGCTTTGGGTGGGGCAGCTCCCTTTGACCGAGGGCACCAGCAGACAACATCCCCAGAAGCTAGGGGGATGAGCCTTGTTCCTGAAGTGGGTGTATAGGCAGTACCCCACAGCATTCAGTACATTACAGGTTGGAATTTAAAGCCATTAATTTGTAGAATTTTCAATTTGTACACAGATCTTTGAAAATGAGGGAAAAAATAATCTCATAGCAAATAATGCTATTTCTATTCCTCTAGAGTTACCAAAAGCACGATAAACAAATCTTGGCTGACTGGTTCCAATAACTAAAAAATTGCTGAGAGAGCAAGAGATGATAGAGAGAGAGTGAGAGACAATAGAGAACTTCCGAAAGCAGAGCAAGGAAAGGCCGAATTTGGCTGGGAGCCTTGTATCACTGATGTTCTTCTACTTCGTGCTGGTTAAAAGACCTTGCTAGACTGACTCCACGAAGGAAAACCTTACATTCAGATGACCTCACAGCTAGTTATTCCTCCATGCAGGGTTCCCAGCCAACCCCTCTCCTTCCTGAGGACATACAGACCTGCATTTTAGCTTAGAATCATTTGAATCTTTGGATTGCTATGGTTTCAGTTCAACTGGGCTATTTTAAGAGTTACTGATCCAGGGTAGGTTCTTGGCTTTGCCCAGGAAGGAATTCATGAGTGAGCAGGTGGAGGAAGAGAACAGCTTCACTGATGCCATGGCAGTGTGACCGCCCCTGTGGAGCAGGGCTACCCCATAAGCAGCGTGCAGAGAGTAGCAGCCGAGGGACAGTTTTGCAATCATATTTATACTGACTTTTAATGACATGCTAATTAAGGATCAGGTTATTCAGAAATAGCTAGAAAATTGGCGGTAACTACTGGATGTTGCTAAGGTAATGGCAAGTTGTCATGGCTTTGGTGGGCGGGTCTCCTGACTGGTTTGGCCAGTCTTAAATCAAGTCCCACCTGCCTCCTATCTCATTACCAGTTAACTGGAGACTTCTTTGTGAGGATCTCGGCTTGCAGGGCTCTTCCGCCTTCCTTTGCCTTCCTGTCCACAATACTCTTTGTACCTGGGCCATGTATATCTGCCCCTAAAAAGGAGGGCAGAGCAAACATCCCATGCCCTCACCTGAAGATGCCAGGTAAACTTTTTCAGATTTGGCAACTCATGCCCTTGTCTTTCTGCTCTCTGCCTTCTCTCTTAGGAGAATTTAACATTCCACCTTTCTAGCCCCACCTGCCTGTTGCAATTCCCTACCATACTTCTTGCTTTCCAGTAGGCAATGAAAGAAAAAAGCTTCTGGGGGTGAGGGCCTGTGTCCCTAATGCTCACTGTCACTGTGGCTAAAATCCACTTGGTTGTTACCTCCTCCACCGAGTGCTGTGGGGCCCTGAGCAGGTAAGGGTGACTGAGGAGGCCAAAACCATGAGAATGCATCCCTCCTTTTTCCACCCCTTTTCTTGCATCAGCTCAGGGATGCAGTGTGCTTTCCTTGAGAGCGTGAGGCACTCAGGCTCAGAGCCTCATGTAATCTGAAGCCAGCAGCAAGCCTGATAATTTGAACACCTCCCCTTGTCAGCTTTCCAGTGCGCATGTCCAGGCCAAGGTGATGCAGGTACACTGCCATATGCCCCAGGAAATGAATCAATACAGCGCCTTGGATGAAGTACTTTGACAGCGGTACTCACTCAGGGGGAGTGCTACTGCCCCAGGGAAGCTTTTTGAGAGTTTTGGGGGTGATTTTACTTTCACAATGATTGGAAGTGTTGCTGGCATTTAGTAGGTGGGCTCAGGGATGCTGGTCATCCTGTTATGCACAGCACCATCCTGTGCTTTTTATTTTATTTTTTGAGACACAGTCTCTGTCACCTGGGCTGGAGTGCAGTGGCACAATCTCAGCTCACTGCAGCCTCAACTTCCTGGGTTCAAGTGACTCTCGTGCCTCAGTCTCCCAAATAGCTAGGATTACAGGCATGTATCACTATGCCCAGCTAATTTTTGTATTTTTAGTAGAAATGGGGTTTCCCCGTGTTGGCCAGGCTGGTCTTGAACTCCTGACCTGAAGCGATCTTCCTGCCTCAGCCTCCCAAAGTGCAGTATTACAGGCAGTAGCCACCATGCCTGACCCCATCCTGTACTTTTTAATGTTCTACCACAAATTCATGGGTTCAAAACCCACATGTAAGTGCTTGAACCTAGATGTGAACTCCATTTTACATAGAAACACAAACACTTTTTTACACGGTGGTAAAATACACTACTTTTCTAAGAATGCAAGTACCTCATAAACCAGTGTACTGTTTTATCTTCCAGTAAAAGTATCCTGACTTTTTGCTTATTTGATTTAGGTGCAATTAGAGAACTACAAACTTTTGCTTTTCACTTAAATTTTCCTCCGTCAGCACAGATCCATGGGGAATAAGTCTGTGTAGTAGAAATACTACATGTTAAATAATGTCTTGAATATATGTTTATAAGGCAATATTTATGAAAGAGCAGTGATTAATTACTAGACCACATGTCTCAAAGTGTTGTTTGCTTACAACTGGATTTCTCAAACAGGAGAGCGATAGATTTATCCTGCATTCTCTAGAAAATGTTTCAGTGTGTGTTTCTGTTACAATGGCAATCTAAAAGAAATGAAACATGCTGGTTCTGATTACCCTGACGATCATCTTCTGATGCTTGCTGGCGTGCAGTCTAGTGCCTGTGTTTGCAGTTGTTTGTGATCATCTTGAAAACAGTAGCAGTATTTTAATTGTTTTGGCCAATGATAAAGTAACGGAAGGGAACTTAACCTTCAGATATCTGGAAAATTAACTTCTCTGAAATACTGATTTCTTTAAAAAGCACATAGAGGAGACAGACCTTACTCTAGTTGGCAGTCTCATTTGTTGTGTTCTGACGTGGAGAAAGAAAAATGGTGGGTGTTACTTGAGTGCCATTGGTTTAAACTTTGTCCACCTTAGATTAATCCTATCCCAGAGTAACTGGGAACAACAGTTTAGTGAAGCCCAAGGGCAAAAAATTTCTTGTGGAATTTTGCTCAGACACATATTTCATATACTTTCTTTTCCCTTTCTATGGTTTTGAAAGCAAAGTTCTCTCAATAAAGCCAATACTACCCTGTGCCCTGAGATCCTGGCAAACACATTTTTCTGACCCCATGTTCTAGCTCTAACATAATTTAAAATGCAGTTGCTCAAAAGGTATGCCATTAATACATTAGTGCTCTTTAAGAAAAGAGAACTGTGATGCTACCTCTCTGTGTGAGCACAAATGCTTCAAACTAAGTCACCCTATTGCCTGCCATTTATTTTCCAAACATTACCATGGAATTTAAGGCCCTATAAGAGTGGGCCCCATGTTAATTGGGATCAGACAGGAAATATCTGTGATTCTGGAGTTGGTACCAGAACCCCAAGTACCATTACTTAAATAAGATAAAGCTGCTTCCTGTCTCCTGTGCCTACAGGTGAGTGTCCAGGTTTGGTGGGCAGCTTTGTCACCCTCTGCCTGTGGATGCCATATTTGGGTCCCAGACAGCTGCACCAGTTGTCAGCATTTCCATCCCAGAGAAAGGGGAAAGAGGGAAGTCCTGGGGCAGTGCTTTCATAGCACATCACTTCAGCTCCAGGACCGGCACTCAGACCTAGTCACATGGCCACACATTGCTACAAGAGAGGCTGGGAATGGTAGTCTCCTGCCAGGCAGCCGAGTGTCAAGATAAAAAGGGATTTTCTTACTAAAAAGAAGAGGGGCAAATGAATACTAGGGGACAATTAGCAGTCTCAGTCTCTGCTTTTAGCCGTGTCTCCCTTTACTTTTCCTACATTCCAGCCACACAAAATATGTTACCCGACACGTGCTTTGTTTCTGAGCCTTTGTGCTCCCTTGCCTTTGCCTGGGACATATTTTTTCTCTCCTCCACTTGTCGAAATACTCTTCATTCTTCAAACCACAGGTAACAGACCGTTTCCTCCATGATGTCTTTCCAAATTATCAGTCATCCCTCTTTCTCTCTCTCTCCTTCTGGCTCTGTTTACATTGGATAAATTGATGGTATATGACCATAGTACACCTTATAAAATGTTGTTGACTTGTAAATATGGTGAATGTTTTTGTTCTTCTGTGACGATGCCTTATTAGTGGCTACGTTTTATTCTGCATGACAGCTTGGACATTTCTTGGAGCATAGCTCAAAATTTTTGATATTTTGATTTTGAATCCTAGCTCTGCCACTTAGAAGCTAAATGACTTTGGCCAAGTCACTTAGCTTGCTAACATTTGCTAAACTTAGTTTTATCTCTTTCCTCTGGTTAAAAAAGAGGTGAATAAAATTACCTGCCCGAAGAATAAATACAATACTTTATGTGAAGGCCTTAGCACAGCGCCTGACATGTAGTAAGTGCTCAATAGTAGGAACTGTTGTTACTGTTTTTTTCTTGCTGTCACTTCCTAGAGTTAAAAGAATCTCTTATATTCTGTCTGCTGGGAGTCGTTAAATAAATCATTGTCCTGAAATGAGATATTACATTTGCTATTGGTCTATAACACAAAAGATTTGCACAGCTCTTGGCCAGGTCATTTGGTCTCACCCCATGTTATTAGGTAGGTGTTACTGTTCTCATTTTCAGGTGGGACAAAGTGTAAGGGGACCCCGGCTTGCACGAGGTGCTGTAGGTTGTCTCAGGAACATCTGCCTGGGGCACAGCTCTTTGGAACCCATGCCCAGTGCCCTTTCACCTTTTACCCTGATGTCTGGTACTTTAGAAAAATAAAATACTGCTGGCCGGGTGCAGTGGCTCAGGCCTGTAATTCCAGCACTTTGGGAGGCTGAGGTGGGCAGATCACCTGAGGTCAGCAGTTCGAGACCAGCCTGGCTAACATAGTGAAACCCCATTTATACTAAAAATACAAAAAGTTAGCTGGGCATGTTAATGTATGCCTATACTCCCAGCTACTTGGGAGGCTGAGGCAGGAGAATCGTTTGAACCCAGGAGGCAGAGGTTGCAGTGAGCCGAGATGGCATCATTGCACTCCAGCTTGGGCAACGAGAGCAAAACTCTGTCTCAAAAAAATAAAAAATAAATAAAAAATAAAAATGCCGCCACGGTTTCTGTTATTTTTGTGAAACATAAGGGAATTTTTCTGCAGAATTAGGAAGGAAACATTAAAGCAGTTGAAAAGGAGTGAGCTGTTTTATATCCTTTAAAAGACAGATGCCCAAAGGACCAAGTGGGGACAGCAGCAGGACAGGCAGAGCCCTCACAAGCTTCTGGACATGTGCCTTCCCAGTCACAGAGACCTTGCCCTCCCTCTGCCAGCCACTTAGGCCGCCGGGCCTACCAAAGCACGGTGTCTTCTGGCACATACAGGTGTCCATGTCTGGATGACAGTTCCTGTGACAGCGGGTCTTAAAGGTGGACTATCAAGAGCAGCAACATGGAAAACCAGGCATAGAAGTTGAAGCTCACAATTTCTGGGAATTCAAAACTCAGTTTAACAAAAAAACACAAACATAGGCAATGTCTGTAAATTGGGCTTTACACATCCAAATGAAACTGATTTCAAAGCCAGAGACCCTCTGTATCCTGGAAGCCCCACAGAGGAGGTGTAATTTCCAGAGTTGCATGTGTTGGATTGAAGAAAGAGGATATCAGCCAGCTGAGAGCTGCACCTGCCGCTGATGCTCCCCAGAGCAGGCACCCGTGAGCCTCAGCTGAGAAGAAAGCATCTTCCCTTATCTTCTCATGGCCCCTTCTGCATGTAGTGGGCAAAAGGCCAAGGTGTGGTGACCAGCTGGGGTGGCCGCCCCTGCTCTTGGCAGGACTGTCGTGTGGGAAATAGTGCTGAGACTCCCACTGCAGTGAGCCACACCTTCCCCACAGACCCTTGGGAGGGACCTGCACAAACCAGAAATCATGAACAAGCATCCGATCTTAGTACAACCTGCAGGAAGGTAGAGCTTCATCCCAGGAGAAAAGCCATCCATGGTCCATAAACAACAGGTGCATCTTGGGCCTTAAGTCATCATTAGCGCTCCCAGCCGGCAAGCATCTCAGGACAGAAGCAGCCCTTTATTTTGCCTCATTAGACTATTGGCCTGAGTCACCCAAAATGAAACACATCTGGGAATATAGTTATTGAGAAATGTGGAGGATTTGATGAAGAATAAAAGAAAGTTTATTGAGGGATATAAAATAAGATTTGAATAAAGGAAGACATGTCATGAATGGAAAGAGTCAAAACTCAACTCAATGCCCTCAAGAAAGTGTTGAAGTGAAATCAGAGAACTTGGCTACTGATCATGGCAGGTGGGAAAATCAGGGCCCCTTGGCACGCTTGGGCCTCAGCATCCCTCCGGGGAGGCCAGTCTCCCAGCTCTGTTTTGTGACCCTTTGCTGCGCATTCTCCCAGATAGGAGCTGCAAACCAGGGCCCTGCCTCAGCCCCCTGGGGATAGGGGAGGTCCGGAAAAACCCATGGAGGAAGACTAATGATACCCGAGGGGACGTTAACCCTTAGACTCAGGGACTGGGGAAACCTGGAGTTTAGGAAAGCTGCTAATGAAGTGAGATGGAAGCCAGGAGCTTACTAACATAATGTGGTACCCACCAGCCTATTCTGCAGACATAATGGAAGAGAAAGTGTTTCCACTGCTCATTCCACAGTCGAGCCACGATCCCGGCCACTCCTTGCGTTGGAGGCAACACAGGCACATTCATAGGGTTTGGCTCCTTTCCCTTGAGTTCTGCACCTTAAGCTAAAGAAGTCAGTTACGGGAGGCTGGCTTGCTGGAGCCGGCTAGAAAACACAGCCTTGGATGCTGCAGGATTCCTCTCATATGCCTACACATATGAGTTCTGGCCATGCCCATTAATGACATGGCTGAGAATTTCTTCTGTCTTGCTCCCAGGAACTTTTTCTTGGTTTGAAGCCACCCAACCAGAAGAGAGAATTTTTACCACTTTGGGGACATCTTGTGATGAATCCAATGGAAATTCCATAATATTCAGTAAACAAAACATTTTGATGGCCAACAAATTATTAAGCCCTGTGTCAGGTCTTAGAGCTACAAAGATGAAGACTGGAGTTTTCTTTTATTATCTACTAGACTGAAGGGCACTGCCTGGGCACTTGGCCTAAGAGAAGAAGTATCAGGAGATCTGGGTTTGGCTCCAGGCTCTGCCAGGTGGTCATGGAATAGTCACATATTATCCCCGAGCCTCCGTTTCCTCATCTATGTAATTAGTGATAGACCTACAGGGCCTCACTGGGGTCCACCTCTGATGCTCTGTGTTGGTGAGTATGGAAGAATTGTGAGTAACAAAAAGAATTTTGTTTCTGTATTCTCAGAAAAGCCTGGGCACCTAATTTTTTTCCCTTTTCCCTTTCTTTCTTTTCTTTCTTTTTTTTTTTTTTTAAGACTATCATAAAACTGCAACCTTTTATTATTTATTTACTTTTTTTTTTGAGATGGAGTCTTGCTCTGTCACTCGGGCCGGAGTGCAGTGTCATGGTCTCAGCTTACTGCAGCCTCCTCCTCCTGGGTTCAAGCAATTCTCCTGATTCAGCCTCCTGAGTAGCTGGGACTAGAGACACCCACTACCACACCCAGTTGAACCATACTCTTCCCAAGTTTTTTTCATTTTATTTTTTTTTTTTTTTGAGACAGAGTGTGGCTCTATCACCCAGGCTGGAGTACAGTGGCATGATCTCAGCTCACTACAACCTCTGCTTCCCAGGTTCAAGCCATCCTCCCACCTCAGTCTCCCAAGTAGCTGGGACTATAGGTGTGCACCTCCACACCTGACTAATTTTTGTATTTTTTGTAGAGACATGGTTTGTCTATTTCTGTGCCAGTACAGCACTGTCTTTGTTATTTCAGCTTTGGCATAAGTCTTGATATTCCTTTTCAGGAGTGGTTTATTTACTCTTAGGTCTTTGCTCCTCCATATAAGTTTGAGAGTTGGGCTAGGTGCAGTGGCTCACACCTATAATCCCAGCATTTTGGGAGGCTCAGGTGGGAGGACTGGTTGAGCCCAGGAGTTTGAGACCAGCCTGGGCAACATAGAGAGACAGACATAGACACATTGTTATAAGACCACGTGTAAATATAATAAACATGAAACACTGGGGGAAGTTAGGGACAGTATTAGAGAAGGTAACATGTATGAAGAGTCTCAACGAACAAAGATTCTATACTCTGGCTTCAGATGTAAAAAGCTCATCTGGTTCCATTTTATCAGATCCCTCAGGGCTGAAAATAACTACCAAGGATACCCTCATTGAAACCAAAGGGGGGTTCAGTGATTCCACAGTTGGATCAGTTTGCCCTGGACCTGTAAGTCTAAACAAGTGTGCCCATCTATTCTTTTTCTTTTGTATTCAAATTTGGACATCAGCTCATGGCACCTCTTCGAGTATTATGTTCACCCACATCCAGAGTGTTTTGGTTGCCTTAGCAGGTCTGTGTTGTCTTTCTCTAATAGACCTAATTAGAATCTCTTCAGTTTTTCATGAAGCCAATTCTACCAATTTTGCAAGCTCAATTTTCAGTGGCTTTGCCTTTATGGCTTTATTCAATTCTGTGCCAAATGTTTTTGGATCATACTTCAACAATGAATTAGTACAGGCCACTGAGTGCCTGTTATGGTGCTAGACACTTCATGGCGTCTGTTTTGGTGCTAGACACTTTTAGGGAATACAGAGTCAAGGCACTTTGAGTTAGGTTGACCTGAGTTCAAGTCTTGACTCTGCCTTATAAGCTGGGTGACTTTGGGTCAACCATTTAGTTTTTTCAAATTTTTTATTTTTATTGCAATAGTTTTGGGGTACAGTTTTTGGTTACATGGATAAGTTCTTTAGAGGTGATTTCTGAGATTTTGAAGTACCTGTCACCCAAGCAGTGTATACTCTACCCAGTATGCAGTCTTTTATTCCTCATGCCCCTCCCACCCCTCCCCCTGAATCCTCAAAGTCCATTATATTGTTCTTATGCCTTTGCATCCTTGTAGCTTAGCTCTCACTTATAAGTGAGAATATATTATGCTTGATTTTCCATTCCTGGGTTGCTTCATTTAGAATGAAGTGTTATCCAAGTTGCTGCAAAAGACATTATTTTGTTCCTTTTTATGGCTGAGTAGTACTCCATGTTGTATATATACCACATTTTCTTTATCCACTTGTTGGTTGATGGGCACTTAGGTTGGTTCCATATCTTTGCAATTGTGAATTGTGCTGCTGTAAATACGTATGTGCATGTGTCTTTTTCATATAATGACTTCTTTTCCTTTGGGTAGATACCCAGTAGAGGGATTGATGGACCGAATGGTAGTTCTACTTTTAGTTCTTTAAGGAATCTCCATACTGTTTTCCATAGTGGTTGTACTAGTTTACATTGCCACTAGCAGTGTAAAAGTGTTCCCTTTATACCACATCCATGCCAACATCTATTGTTTTTTGACTTCTTAATTATGGGCATTCTTGAAGGAATAAGGTGGTATCATTGTGGTTTTAATTTGCATTTCCCTGATAATTAGTGATGTTGAATATTTTTTCATATGTTTGTTGGCTGTTTATATATATTTTTTGAGAATTGCTGATTTGTGTTCTTTGCCCACTTTTTGATGGGCTTATTTGTTTTTCTTGCTGATTTGTTTGAGTTCCTTGTAGATTCTGGATATTAGTCGTTCGTTGGATGCATAGTCTGTGACTATTTTCTCCTAGTTTATGGATTGTCTGTTTAGTCTTTTGATTATGTGCTTTTTCTTGTGTAACCTGGGATAATAATTCTGGGTTGTAGATGATATTATATAAGGGATCTTGCATACATACTCTTTTAATCAAAGAAAGAACAAAAAAATGTTAGTTCTTAGAAATTAGGACAGAAATTAGAACAGAGAAAGACATCTTGCTTCTGAGATGATTATTTTTCTCTCAGAGGAGTGTATGAAGTAGTGGAAGCTCAGACATTCACAGAGAACATGTGCTGGCAAAAAACACATGCCAATGTAGTCCAAAGACCTCTCATGTTCACTCTATTCTTATTCAGAAAGGACTTAAGATACCATGTAAAAATAAATCAAGATAACAAAGCGGATGAAAAAGCAAAACAATTTCAAGGATGGGACATATGGTGAAGGGGGAAGAGGAAACTGTGCAAATGCCCCTAGGGAGGCTGCTCCCCGTACTTGCTTTATGGAACCTCAGATTCGATGCTGAGCTTTCCAGCAGCCACCACCAACAGTCATAGCAACAACTATGGATACCTGCGGCAAATGCCAACTACAAGAGAATGATCAGTGGAGGGAGGCTGGGGAGGGAAGACTCCTTGAAAATCATGAGATTTGAGCCAGGTTTTGAAGGGTGTAAGAGCTACGTATTCCAGACAGAGGGAGCCACCCAAGCAACATATGCAGGAGAGTCAAGAGGTGGTCCTGGCATGCAGGGATCCTTTGGGATAGTCCGGAGGAAAAGCAGATGACTGAGGCCGCTAATGCCAGACTTTAGGTTTTCCTCAAAAGGAGCTCTGACTCACCCTGAGGAGAAAATGACCTGATGGGAGTAGCATTATTTGGAGGAAATTATCCTGGCACCACACAGCTACAATTTTCCCCTTTGCAAATTATAATTCATCATGGACATTTAGGAAAACGCTGTCACGCATGTCTCTCCTGATGTGGTCCACATTTGGCCCTGCCACTGGCAAATACAGAATATTTAGAAAATCTGTGCAGCATTAGAACCTAATAACCTTTGCTTTAAACATAGTGGAGCAAACCACAAACTTAGAAATGGCACATATCCCTTCAGAGTAATTTAGTCCAGGCTCCCTGTGTGACTTCAGAAATCCCTCGTGCAGCTGCATCTAGTAGTCTGAACAATGCAATGGCATGAATGTTGAAATCTAGGGAGATTGGAATTAATCTTAGAAATAAGAGAATAAGAAATACTCTTAGAAATAAGAGTAAGCCTACTCTTATTTCTACTCTAGTGATACTTTCAGTTTGCTTTCCTTGGATGTACAAAGTTTTGAGAGTTTAAAATGGCTTTAGACTTAAAACATTCTGCCTAAAATACTTATAACACAATCAGCAGGGGGTTCTTTTCTAGAGGAAAGTTATATTCATGTGGTATGTGGACATCATGGTCAGTTCAAATATTTGTATTTCAAATTTAGACTTGAATTTTGGCTACAGAGAGTCTTCCTTTGCTATATTTTGAAGGGCTAAAGAGCTCCTTCAGTCCCTAGAAAAATGAGGTTTGATCATTCCTCAGGGTCAGAAGCTTGCAGAAGGTAGGGACTTTAAGTACTTAAGGGGCTAAGAATTTTGGGGCAGGAAAATATCTGAGGGAACATGCAGTTTCTCAGCTCAAGATGCTTGACTCAAGTTAGTTGTAATCCATGTACAGTCTATCCTCTGGGACAGCTGTTACAAGACTATGCTGCCTTTTTTCCCTTGGGAAAACCATGTCCTTGCTAAACTTTTGATGGGGAAGTGGGGAGGGCAAAGCCTTATTGCACTGACTGTCATGTATTCACTTAAATAATCCAAATGACTGTTTTTTGGGAGGCCATTCCCAATGGACTCTTGTGATACAAGTTAAATTTATTGAAAGGGATGTTGCAAGATGAACAACAGACTCACTCCTTGGTTTGTCCCTGACTCTCAGCTGGGAAGATGATTACATTTGCAAGTAGGAGAGCCACTGGAGAGAGTCCTGGTGAGAAGATCTAGATTTTGAATTTTATGCCTTGGTAAACCGTCCAAGTTGGGCTGTTCATTGTAAACCTGGGTGATGTCTTTTCTCTGTAGGAAAGTGCAAGTCAAATCTAGGTGAGATAAGAAAATATAGAGTTTGGCAGTAATTCAGCTTTTCTTAATGAAATTCATTCATTCATTTATTTAACAAGTGTTTATTGAGAGTCTTCTATGTGCTAGCTGCTGTGCTTGGTGGTAGGAATACTGAGAGCTATATTGACAAACACAGTGAATCATAGCCCAGAAACCATTGGTGTGACATCGGGCAGAGTAACAGTTCTCCAAGTGTGTACCAAATGACACCCATTCCATGAAATTATCTTGTCTCCACCAGAGAGAGAAATAGAAAAAGGAAGAAAGACTGTAGGAAGAAAGAAAGGAAAAGCAGGGAGAATTACTTTTTCTCAAATTTTGGAAACACTATACTCTCTGTTTTCATTGCATCATAGAATAATAAATGCTTTGTTGTGTTCTTCTGTAAATAATTGTGCTAGTCTTTGTTTAATTTAATAGAATTCTACTTACTAATATTTTGATAACTAGTTTTCTGTGAACTGTTATTTGAGGAAACTCAGTGGAAATTAGTGTCAAAAATGATCAGGATGGCCAAACTGGTTGTAGTTGTTGGTGGTCAAGTGTTGCTGCCACCGAGTGACATCCACCATGGAAGCTGCTGAGCCTGTCCTCTGTGGCTGCCAAAAACACTTCATGTAGTGCATGGGGCTCCTTGCTGTGCACCTTCCCTGTGAGAAATGACTCATCCCAGCCACTCACCCACTTGTTCCAATTCATTTACTTTCATAATCCCGGCTTCAAATTTACTTCGCCTGGTAGCATTTTCTGAAGTGGCATCATTAGAATAAAGGAATATTTTATTATTTAATTTTCTTATTATAATAGCAAAGCATGCTTGTCATAGAAACACTATAACATGATAGAAACTAGTAAAAGAAAATAAAAGCTCATCCAGAAATAACTACTGTTAATGTCTTGGTGAGCATCCTCTCAATGTTCTTTCTCTCTACCCTCTATTCTCTCTCTTATACATGCACACATCAAAAGTAAAATCATTTGACCTTTTTCACTTACTGCTATGTTGTGACTGGGGCGGTCTTGTTTTCACTATACTTGCAGTGCCTCATGCAGTCAGTGACACTCTGCAACTGCCCAGTGAAGATTTGGTGAGAGTATGACCGGTTGTAAGGCCTCTGCTAGATCTGAAACTATTTGATCTTCAGCATTCTTTTCTTTCTTTCTTTCTTTTTTTTAAATCATGCTTTGACTCTGTGAATCTTACATGTGGCAATTTACCCTGTGTTGATTTTTAAAGGATTATTAGATTTTATTTTTTAGAACAGTTTTAGATTTACAGAAAAATTGAGCTCATAGTATAGAACCTCTTCTTCCCAAATGTTCCACTGTTTCCCTGTTGTTAACACCTTGTATTAGTGTGGAACATTTGCTACAGTTAATGAAAAAAATATTGATACAATATTAGTAACTAAAGTTCATAGATTACAGTAATCTTTGTGTCGTATAGTTCTATTAGTTTTAACAAATGTATAATGTTATATATCCATCATTACAGTATCATATAGAAATGTTTTATTGCCCTAAAAATCCCCTATGCTTTACCTATTTATCTCTCCTCCCCTCCTATCTCCAAACCTCTGGCAACCACTGATTTTTTTTTTTTAAGATAATTTCTTTTTTGTTTTTTTTTTTTAAATTTTTAATTGCATTTTAGGTTTTGGGGTACATGTGAAGAACGTGCAAGATTGTTGCATAGGTATACATGTGGCAGTGTGATTTGCTGCCTTCCTCCCCTTTACCTATATCTGGCATTTCTCCCCATGCATTCTCAGCAAATTGACACAAGAACACAAAATCAACCACCGATTTTTTACTGTCTCCATAGTTTTGACTTTCCAGAATGCCCTATACATGGAATCATACAGTATGTAACCTTTTAAGACTGGCTTCTTTCACTTAGTAATATGCATTTAAGGTTCCTTCATACCTTTTATAGCTTCATAGCTCATTTCTTTTTATGAAAAGAATATCATCCCATGTATGGATATACCACTACTTTCTTATTCATTCACCTATTGAAGGATATCCAGATTTTGGTGATTGTGATTTTATTGCAAAAACTGCTATAAACATTTGTGTGTAAGTTTTGTGTGGACATAAGTTTTAAAACCAATTGGGCAAAAACCTAGGAACATGACTGCTGGAACATATGATAAGGTTGTGTTTAGCTTTGGAAGAAACTGCCAAATGGTTTTCCAAAGTGGTTGTACAATTCTGTATTCCCACTAGGAAGAAACAAGAATTTCTGTTTTTCTGTGTTCTTAACCAGCATTTGGTACTGTCAGTATTTTTTGTAGATTAGCCTTTCTAATAGATGTGTAGTATCTCACTGTTGTTTTAATTTGCAATTCCCTAATGACACATGATATTGAGCATCTTTTCATGTGCTTGTTTATCATCTGTATGTTTTTTTTTTTTTTATGAGAGAAAAAAGAAGAAGAAAGAAAAAAGGGGGAGAGAGAACAGAATTCTTGCTCTATTGCCCAGGCTGGAATACAATCTAGGAATAGGTATTAAAAACCTCTTTTATGCCGATAATTGTACTTAACAAAAGAGA